>PISX010010024.1:51575-72704 GCA_004024625.1 Mellivora capensis | reverse complement strand
GCCCCCCAGCCCCCACCCTCCAACTACTCCAGGCTGTCAGGGTGTGGAGGGGAATTGAGCACCCACCCTCCCATCATACAGATGAGAACACTGAGGCCCTACCGCGCAAGGTGCCCTACCGCGCAAGGTCAGCAGGGTGGTGGCCACTCTCGGGCCTTGGACTGAGCACTTCTCAGCATCTCACCACAGCCCGGGAGGCCCTCCCTCTGTGCCACAGAGACTGGGAGAGGTCAGCTGGCCCCCGCTGGGACCGTGAGGAGAAGGAGCGGCAGCATTCTAAGAGGGTCCCCTCTGCCTCCAAGCCCTGGCCTGACTCCAAACCCCAAAGCTCACTGTCTCACACACAGACATCAAATCAGAGACGTCCACTGAGACTCGCAGTGTCTCTCAGTAACGCCTGCCAGGAGACGTGTAGTGAGGCTGGCAAGTCATTTTATCTGGGTTTGTTTCCTTCACTGTTAAGTGGGGATAATAATAGTAACAGTAATATTCAGGGCTTGAATGATTTCGGTAAATAACCCAAGTGAAGCTTCTTTTTGAAGCTCTCATTACTCCTTTCTGAATCCCCTTTCCTCCCCGAAGTGACATGATATAATATTTTAAACTATTTATCTGAAAGCTTTCTCAATGTTAAGAATGATGCAGAAGCTGATTAGCCATGTGACCCTGACAAAGCTTCCAGGAGAGGAGAGGAGCGTCCTTGGTCCGTTTATTAAGGTTTAATCAACATACAATAAAATGAACGCATCTTAGGATATGGTGAGCTTTGACAACTATATACACCCACATAGCCACTTCAATGGCTATGGGACCATTTCCATCATCCCAAAGAGTTCCCTGTCCCATCCCAGTCACCTCCCCTGGTGCTACTCCCAGACAACCAATGATGGGCTTTCCGTGGATTATGGAGTAAATTGGTCTTTTCTAGGGTTTTCGCAAAGGAGATACACAGTACTATTCTTTTGCGCCTGGCTGACATTCATCCGCTGTTGCTTGTACCAGCAATTCGATCCTATTATTCCCACACAAGGGACCTAACAAATGAGTGGGTGGCTTCCATCGTGGCTCCTGGGACAAGCTGAGCCTAAGCCCCGGCGGGTCACTGGCTCGGCCGGATCCTCAGGGCGAAGCACTCAGGGCCTGGCCGTAGTAGGCGCTCAAGTTTGTAATGAGTAAATCGATTAACCACGCCATGTTCGTGAAAGGCAGAAACCACCGAATCGGGGTGGGGGGGGTGGGGGGGTGAGTCATCTCACTGCTTTGCAAGCAGCTCCACCAGAGTGGAGAGGAAGCGGGTAAAACTTAAACAGGATGAAGTGGGAAGGACGGTTTAAAAGAGTTTAAGCCGGCTGGGGAATAGTCCCTGTGTTCATTATCCAGCCGAGCCGCCTTTCCCGCGCCCGCCCCCACCAGGGATAATTAAAAGCTCGACGCCTCGGTCCCTTCCCTGGGGAGGCGGCGATGCTCCCCGGGTGAATGGGCTCTAAGGAATGAATAACGACACAGTGGCCTCATTGTTCGGCGGCCGGGGAAACTGAGGCCAGAGGGCGGGAGGGAGGCCGCCGGGTGACTGGAGGCTGGGTCACCGCGTGAGTCAGCGGCGCAGACGGGCGAGATCGTTGTCATTAAGGTTTACAGGTCGGCCGCCGCCACCGCGGCTGTGCGGCCCGCGCCCCGCCCAGGTCCCCGCGCCCCGCTCGGCCACCACGCCTCGGCGCCCCGCAGGGTGCTGCTGCGCCCGCGGGGGGCGGGAGCAGCGGGGCGGGGGCCGTTCGGGCCCCGCCCGCGCCGCAGCTCCGCCTCCTCGGCTCCCGGGCCCGCCCGCTGGCGGCGCCCAGCTCGGGGCCGGGCCAGCGGCTGGAACCTGAGCCCTGGGGTGGCCCCCGCCCCCGCCGAGCTTCTACCTGCGCCACCCGCGCGGCGCCCCGGGAGGCAGCGCTGGCACTGGGAGCGCGGCGCCGGGCAGACGGCGCACGGCCAGGCCCGATCTCCACCCGGCGCCGCCGCGCGCGCGCTCCCGCCGCCCCCCGCTGAGCGCCCCCGAGCCGGGGCCCGGGGCGCGCGCACAGCCCGGCTCGGCGGGCGACCCCGGCCTCCAACCCGCGCGGCCCGGAAGCGGGCGGGAGCCGGGCTGTTCCCGGCGGTTATTTCGGAGGTATAGGGAGCACCCTCGACCCCGCCTCCTGCAGTCCCCCGGGAGCGTCCTCCCCCCCCAGCCCCACCCCCTTGCCTCCCCCGCTCCCCGTGCGGAATCATGCTCCTCTCCTTCTGCCCTCTCCTCCCCCGCTCCTATCCCGCCTCCTCGCGGGTCCCGGCTGCGGCGCGACCGCTGGGCCCCGTCCCTCGGCCCCTCCCCCGACACCCAGGGGGACCGGGCGGCGGGCGGGGCGGGGTGGGGGGGAGAGGGAGAAGGATGCAGTTATGGAGGGGACCGGGCTGACGCCGCGGCCACACCTGGCACCCTGTGCCGGGAGGGTGGGGGCGGCGAGGGTGACGGGGCCGGGGTCACCCGGAGGGGATGCGTCGGAGAAGGCGAGGCGGAACCAGCGCCCTGCCTAACCTAAGGGGGTGGTCTGGGGGTGTGCACTGCTGGGCTTGCTGTGGACCTGAATACGTCCTTAAATTGTTAAAAATAGTCTCGCTGTATAGAGAAGAACACTGGAACCCTTAAGTTCCCATCCCCTCGCCTGAGTCCGGAGTAAACTCCAAACATACTTATTAAGAAACTGTTGCTTTATTTTGACTCGTTTACATAAATTTTCCACTTTGGGGGGGATGGTGGTGGGCTTGTGGAATCCCTAAAATAACTTTTAATGGAGCGAAGCCTTCCATTATGGGAAGCGCCTAGACGCGAGAGGCGTCTGGAGGCCCAGGTTCCCGTCACAGCCCTGCCATCAACCGGCTGAGCCACTGAGGCACATCGTCGCCCTTCCCGGCCAGTCTTAGGAGAGTGGACGCCCCCTCCACCCCGAAAGGAGAGACCAGAGAGCTGTCTGACCCATTAAGAGACTGGGTTTTCCTTCTTAAAGTGTTCTGATACTATGGAGAGGCAACGTGGAAATGAGTAAGAATAAAAGAGGTGAAAGCAGTTTGCTTTTCTCAGGGAGGTACTCTGTGCCCAGCTCCGGTGATATTTATGCCTCAGTCAAGGTCAAGGTCACCTTCAGATCTACGCAGGTCAATTAATTATATATTATTCTATCAGGATGGGGAAACATCCTGTCACTTCAGGACCTTCAGACCTTTGTACCATCCTCCTGCAAAAGGACCTGTGGGGAGGAGCACCAAGGGCCTGATGGAGAGGGACTTTTGCTAGAGGGAAAGAAGAATGAAGGTGGACAGGTGATGTCAACTGGCTGTGTCATGTTTCAGGGAGCCATAACAGGTTTATGGCCCTGACGCAGGGAGGCCCTGCCCACCCTATCACTGAGGCTTGGAGAGGCTGAGTAATGTGGACACCTGGGGGAAACAGCCATAAGGCTTTCCCACCTAGTCGGTGCTCTGGAAGCCTGTTGGGGCCCCTTGCCGCCTGCCCTCTGCTCTGCGGGTGTGGGGTTGGAGGGGATGCGGGTGGGACAGAGCCCATAGTGTTCTGGGGAAGCAAAGCAAGTGTCAGGGTCCCCTCCCGCGAACCCCCACCCTCTCCCCAGCAAACAAATGCATGAAGTAGCATTTTTGTGAAGGGCCAGATGTGTCAGTGGGAGAGAAGCAAAGGGTTTAATTTCAAATGGTGAAATGGTGGGAAGAATGAAGAGAAGGTGATTAGGGCTCAACTTTGAAAGAAGGCAGGGGAACAATTACTTTAAAAGGTTTTAATTAGGGATGCCTGGGTGGCTCAGTGGGTTAAAGCCTCCGCCTTCGGCTCAGGTCATGATCCCAGGATCTCGGCTCAGGTCATGATCCCAGGATCGAGCCCTGCATCGGCTCTCTGCTCAGCGGGGAGCCTGCTTCCTCCTCTGCCTCTGCCTGCCTCTCTGCCTACTTGTGATCTTGGTCTGTCAAATAAATGAATAAATAAATCTTAAAAAAAAAAAAAAAAGGTTTTAATTGGTCTTGTTCTGAAGAACTCACTCCTCCTGTGCTAAAACCCCAGGCCAGCTCAGACCTGCAGCGCCGCATTGCCCAAGTGCCTCCCTGTTTTTCCCCTTTGAACACTAGCTCTCAGAGCAAATGCCTCTGTCGCCCTCCCTCTGGTGCCTTCTCCCTTTTGGGGTGTGTGTGTGTGTGTGTGTGTGTGTGTGTTTATGTGTGTAGCTAGCTGGCTACTTATCTATCTTTATATAGCAGTTTTCCAGCCAGGCAGGCCGGAGGCCTTGCCAGAGGAGGATCTCTCTAATTTACTCTCCCAGCTCCGCAGCCTGAGTCACTTGGGGCGGGTCTACACCACAGTCTAAGAACAGTGAACGACGAAGGAGGGTTCAAGCGAACTGAAAACCATGGGGAAGAAGAGACAGTAGGTAGGCACACAAGTGAGCACAGAGCTACTTCAATCATAGCAACAAACCCAAACAGGGGAAACCCCCGCAGAACACCAAACTAGATTTAAAGTTGTTTATAGGGGTGCCTGGGGGGCTCAGGTGGTTGAGCGTCTACCTTCAGCTCAGGTAATGATCTCCTGGTCCTGGGATCGAGCCTTCGGTCAGTCTCCCAGCTCAGAGGGGAGTCTGCTGCTTCTGCCCCCTCTGCCGCTCCCCCCTGCTCCTGCTCACTTGCGCGCTCTCTCTCTCAAATGAGTGAATAAAATCGTAAAAAACATAATAAAGTTGCTTACAAATGGCTGGTTTTTACTGGATAATAAGGCTAGGCTATTGCCCACCCTGGGGAATGCTTGTATCTTGAGGGGAGAAGATGAGTTAAAAAGCCGAAAGTCTGGGATGCTTGGGTGGTTAAGATCTGCCCTCAGCTCAGACTGATTCCAGAGTCCTGGAATCAAGTCCTACTTCAGACTCCTTGCTCGGAGGGAAGCCTGCTTCTCCCTCTACTTGCTCTGCAGCAGCTCCCCCTGCTTGTGCTTTCTCTCTCTCTGATAAGTAAATAAGGGCACCTGGGTGGCTCAGGTCATGATCTCGGGGTCCTGGGATCAAGTCCCACATTGGGTTCTCTGCTCAGCGGGGAGCCTCCTTCCCTCTCTCTCTCTGTCTCTGCCTGCCTTTCTGCCTACTTGTGATCTCTGTCAAATAAATAAATAAAATCTTTAAAAAAGATTTTATAGCCTGGGTGGCTCAGTTGGTTGGATGACTGCCTTCGGCTCAGGTCATGATCCCGGAGACCGGGGATCGAGTCCCACATCGGGCTCCCAGCTCCACGGGGAGTCTGCTTCTCCCTCTGACTTTCTCCTCGCTCATGCTCTCTCTCACTGCCTCTCTCTCAAATAAATAAAATCTTTTTAAAATAATTAATTAATTAATTAATTAATTAAAAAATAAGTAAATAATATCATAAAAAACAAAAACATACCAATCTAGGGGCACCTGGGTGGCTCAGTCGTTAAGCCTCTGCCTTCGGTTCAGGTCATGATCCCAGGGTCCTTGGATGGAGCCCTGCATCAGGTTCCCTGCTCAGCAGGAAGCCTGCTTCTCCCTCTCCCACTCCCCCTGCTTATTCTCTCTCTCACTGTCTCTCTCCCTCTGTCAAATAAAAAAATAAAATCTTGGGGTGCCTGGGTGGCTCAGTGGGTTAAAGCCTCTGCCTTTGGCTCAGGTCATGATCCCAGGGTCCTGGAATCTAGCAAGCTTGGCTTTGTGCTCAGCAGGGAGCTGGCTTCCTCCTCTCTCTCTCTGCCTGCCTCTCTGCCTACTTGTGATCTCTGTCTGTCCAATAAATAAGTAAAATCTTAAAAAAAAGAAAAGAAAACACCAATCTACTCTTTGAGCAAGTGGTTGATTTCATTCTAGGCCTGGGGCAGGAAATCCTCAAGATGAGCCTAGAGGAGCTTGTAGCACCAGAAAGTAAGGAAGTGCTCCAAGATCAAAAGGGTGGGGATATGTCCAAGGCACCAACCTTAATGGCTCCTGCCAGCCAAGGCTGGACAAGTGTGAGCATAAGTAAATAAATAAATAATGTCACACTGGATTTTTTTTGGTAAGATTTTATTTATTTATTTGACAGAGAGAGATCACAAGTAGACAGAGAGGCAAGCAGAGAGACAGAGGGAAGCAGGCTCCCCGCTGAGCAGAGAGCCCGATGCGGGACTCGATCCCAGGACCCTGAGATCATGACCTGAGCCGGAGGCAGCAGCTTAACCCACTGAGCCACCCAGGCACCCCATATCACACTGGATTTTAATCCAGAGTATCAAATAAGCATCCACGAAGGAACTCCTACTGATACAAAGAAGTGATTGGTGCATAAATAAATAAATGGGGGAGAAAAGTCAAATCTCCGATATAGAAAATTCCAAACAATTTATGTAGATATTGGGGGCACCTGGGTGGCTCAGTTTGTTAAGCAACTGCCCTTGGCGCAGGTCATTATCCCAGAGTCCTGGGATGGAGCCCCGCTTTGGGCTCCCTGCTCAGTGGGCAGCCTGCTTCTCCCCCTCCCTTTGCTGCTCTGCCTGCTTGTGGTCTCTCACTTTCTCTGTCAAATAAATAAATAAAATCTAAAAAAAACAAACAAAAAAACAACTTATGTAGATATTGTCCCCTCAGAAAGTAGAGCTTAATCCCGCCTCCCCTGAGTGACAGCCCTTAGTGACTTGCTTCCAAAGGATGCAGTGTAGAAAGGTGGTCAGAGAGAGTACCTTTGCAGAGGAGGTACCTGGCAAACACTACCCCAGGGAGATGACCAAGGTCAACATCACTGGTGGTAGGTCCTATTACTAGCAGGCATCCCTGATCTGATGTGATGAGAACAGCACTTCCCCTCTCCCCCAAATCCTAGTCTCACCATGAGAAAAACATCACACAAACCCAAGTGAGGGACATCTTACAAAATCCCTGGCCAGAACTTCTCAAAACTGTCATGCTCATCAAAAACAAAGAAAATCTGAGAAGCTATCACAGCCCAGAGGAGACTAAGGAGACACGAGGTATCCTGGGTGGATCCTGGAAGAGGGAAAGATGTTAGGGAAAACTGGTGGAATCGGGGTTTAGTTAATAATAGCATACTGTGGGACACCTGGGTGGTTCAGTTGGTTAAGCAGCTGCCTTCGGCTCAGGTCATGATCCCAGCGTCCTGGGATCGAGTCCCACATCAGGCTCCTTGCTCGGCAGGGAGCCTGCTTCTCCCTCTGCCTCTGCCTGCCACTCTGTCTGCCTGTGCTCGCTCGCTCTCCCTCTCTCTCTGACAAATAAATAAAAATTAAAAAAAAAAAATAGCATACTGTATACCGATGTAGTTTCTGAGCTTTCGTGACAAGCGGCACCATAGCAACGTTACGATGTTAACAATAGGGGAAAGTGAGTACGGGATATACGGGAACTGTCTGCACGCTCTTTGCAACTTTTCTGTAAATCTGAAACGGTCCTGGGCATCTGGGTGGCTCTGTCGGTTAACTGTTAAACTCTTGGTTTCAGCTCAGGTCCTGATATGAGTGAGGGTCGTGAGATCAAGCCCCACATTTAGCTCAGCGCTCAACATGGAGCCTGCTTGAGAGTCTCTCTCCCTCTGCCTCTCCCGCTCGTGCTCACACTCTCTCACTTTCTCTCTCAAATAAATTTTAAAAAAATTTTTTACAGAATAAATAAACTGTTCTAAAAGAAAAAGTAAAGAACAAAACAAAACAAAAACTGGTCTGGCTTGGGTTTTAATATCACAGGGCTTAGATGTTCTCAGGAGAAGGGGATGGGCTAGCAACAGAGCACAGAGACCCTGAGAGAGACTGCTGAGACTCTGTGAGTTGATCAGGCAGAGTGAAATAATTTGGTTTTTAAATCATTTCATGGTCTGTATAAGGTGGTTTTAAAGCAGCCTGATGCATGTTGCCCAAACCAAGAACAACACCGACTTGAAATTCCTCTACGGCTAAACTTAAAATTTTAGCTGCTTAAAAAGAAAGTACATTAGGGGCACCTGGCTGGCTCATTCAGTGAAGCTTGGGACTCTTGATCTCAGGGTTGTGGGTTCGAGCCCCCATTGGGTGTAGGGACTACTTAAAATCCTTAAAAAAAGTAATGTAGTGATCCTATTTATATAAAGTTCAAAAGCAGGCAAAAGTAATCTCGGGTGTGAGGAGTCAGAAGAGTGGATATCGGCGCTGGGAGTAGGAGGCAGGAAGCAAATGAGGGAGCTTTGGTGTACTAGCGATATTCTGGGTTTTGACCGAGGAGCGGATGATAGGGATATATTCAGTTTGTGAAAATTCCCGTATGCCTATGATCCATGCACTTTTCTGAGTGTGAGTTATACATCCATAAAGTATTTACAAGTGACAAAATCAACTTATTTTCAAACATCAAACTTTAGAACTGAGAAAGACCACCATGCCTCTCTCCACCCCCCACCCCCCCACACGAGGCAAACAGAGTGGTCTAATAGTTGTGCCCATCCTGCTAACGAGGGTTTTCCACTCGACTCAGCTCTATGGGGCAGTAAGAATCCTTCAACCAACCCATGGATCTGGACACAGGAGCGACTTCGGGGAGGGAACCTCGAACACCAGCAACACCAGCACTAAACTTTTATTCATCTGTGCCTCAGTTTGCCCACTGTTAAAGAGGATCTCCAACTACTGTACTGTGTCTGTAGGTCACCAAAAATGTCACCCTGTCATCGTTAATTGGACTAGTCTTAGTCTTTCAGATTCCTCAGATTCTATTCCGTGCTTAGGTCCTTGGAAATTTTATGCATGGAAAACTGGGGCTGGGGAAAATGTTAATGACTCGAGCTCTGTTGACAGCTCAACAAAGGCTACACTAGAGCTGGAAGGACAGAGTCTGCCCATGGCTCTGTCTCAAGCTCTGACCACCAAGGGCCATCAGAGGACTGACGTGAGGTCCAGGAAGGGTATGCTGAGCCACACGGGGATAAAGCAACTCTCCCAGGGTCACCAGGCTAATGCTCCCTTAAAGTTCTTATTTCTATCATGTCCTCTAACAATCTGGCTCACTGGGCTGCCACTGTGACCAGGAGTTGTATTGTTTCCTTAAAGAAAGGTTTTTTGTTTCCATAACTTCTTTTATTGAAGAAAATCTAGAAAAGTGAAAAGCATGACAACCAGAATTTACTTGTCATTCCAGCACTCAAAAATGCAGCTATCTGAGGGGTGCCTGGGTGGTTCATTGGTTAAAGCCTCTGCCTTCAGCTCAGGTCATGATCCCAGGGTCCTGCGATTGGGATCAAGCCCCGCATCGGGCCCCCTACTCAGGGAGCCTGTTTCCTCCTCTCTCTCTGCCTCCTTCTCTGCCTACTTGGACCTCTGTCTGTCAAATAAATAAGTAAAATCTTAAAAAAAAAAAAAAGATGCAGCTATCTGAAAGTTTTCACATTGTGAAGGGACACGTATTACAGCATTACCTTTTTGTATTTTTTTTTTAATATTTAGTTTTTGTGGCTAAGTTAAGCAGGAGAATGGGAATTCTTGGTTTGCCATTGTTGGGAGTTGAATGGGTCTCCAGAGACTTCTCCGGAGGTCTGGAGATGGGTGGAGTAGAGTCATGGGCAGGGTGGAGGAACGGGGGACAGGGCCAACTTGCCCTACACCCAGGACATCCCGTGGAGGCTTTTAGAGGGCTTCCTCTCTTGCAGAATTAGGCCATCAAACTCACAAATCCATCTTTTTGAGAACTGAGTTCAGGTTTAAAGTTGGGTTATCTTTTTTTTTCTTTTTTAAGCATTTTTATTTATTTATTTTTTAAAGTAAACTCTACCTCCAAAGTGGGGCTTGAACTCCCAACTCTGAGATCAAGAATCACATGCTCTTCTGACTGAGCCAGCCAGAGACCCCAGAGATTTTTTATTTTTAAGCAAGCTCTGCCCTCAGCATGGGGCTAGAACTCACAACCCCGAGATCAAGAGTAGAAGTAACATGTTCTACCAAATGAGCCAGCCAGGTGCCCCTTAACTTTTTTTTTTAAAGCAATATAGATTCATCTGCAGTTGTAAGAAACACAATGGAGAGATCCTGTAGACCCTTGACTCAGTTTCCCCCAATGAGAGCATCCTGCATTAAGTTTGTCTTTTTGAGGCAGGCACCTGGCTGGCTCAGTCAGTAGAGGTGCAACTTTTGATCTCAGGTTTGTGAGTTCGAGGCCCACATTGGTTGTAGAGTTAATTTAAAAGTGAACTCTTGGGACGCCTGGGTGGCTCAGTTGGTTAAGCGGCTGCCTTCGGCTCAGGTCATGATCCCAGCGTCCTGGGATCGAGTCCCACATCGGGCTCCTTGCTCGACAGGGAGCCTGCTTCTCCCTCTGCCTCTGCCTGCCACTTTGTCTGCCTGTGCTCGATCTCTCTCCCTCTCTCTGTGACAAATAAATAAATTTTAAAAAAAAAAGTGAACTCTTCAAAAAAATGTCTTTCTGTGAGATCTACTGGACTTAAGAACCTTAGCGGAAGATCATCAAGCTAAATCCCCTTCTTTTAGTGGTAAGAAAACTGAGGCCTGGGGTAGGCAAGCGACTTTCCCAGGCTCACAGCTGGGAATGGCAGACTCTAGACCTTCTCCCTCTGGGCCTTTGTGTACATGGGGTTTCATTTTCTGTTCTCCAAACTGACTGGGAATAGGCTGGTTTCATGGGTGGAAGTGGACATCCTCTTGGGTTTTCTTCTTCCCCAGTGGTAAAGCAACAAAGATTTATTTTTTACCTGTATTGGATGTCCATTGTGGGCTGGCGGGGGCGTGGGGGCAGGGCGCGGGGCAGTTGTGGGTGGGGGAGCAGGGGCGGAGCTGATCCGCAAGGCCCCCACTGAGAAGGTATCATCTCTGAGTGTGCATGGTTGCCAAGGGCGGGAAAATGGGAACACGTGGACCAGAGGTTGGCTCTGCCACTGGCTTTGCACTCTCAAGTCACGTGCCTACTCCTACTTTAGGGGTGCAAGGAAATGCGTTTCAGTCTGTGCCTGTGAATGGAATAGGAATTATTTGTGGGGCAGCACTAATCAATGCTCCAATAACCCTGAGTCTATCAAAAGAGAAAGTCTTTTTGAGTTGGTCACTGGCAGGCTTCTTTCTTTGTGTGATTAGGATGCTTGTTTTCTGATTTCATCTTTTATTTTTTGGTGTTAGGCTGCCTCCTTTGGCCATCTCCCAGAGGGGTGGGCAGCCATCAGTGGGTCCCACAGCCTTACCTCCCCAGGGAGGGAAAGGCTGGGGAGGCATGCCTGCATCCCCCAGCCAATGAGTTCTGGAAGCTTCTTGTGAAAATGATGTAATCAGAGGCTGTGTTGATAAAAGGGAGATGATAGTTCTGGTATGTTATGTTACTATTTGGACTACTTTATTCATTCATTTATTCAACACTCACGCCTAGGATATTCCAGACCCAAACCACTGTGATCTGGGTGCCATTCCAACTTCCAGCAGGAGTGCTGACCAACTGAGGATCCCCAGAGCAGGGTGACCATACTGGTGAGGGGTGTGCAACAGTTGCCTGACAGAACAGGGCATGTTTGGCGCATAAGCGAGGAGGGGAGGAGGGAGGGAGAGCCTTCAAGACCTGGCACGTCGTCGCACACTGTTTGCCGCACGGCTGCTGAAGGTAGGAGGTAGATGAATGGATGGAAGTTACCAGTGGGCAAACTTCAGCTCACTTTGGGGTCAGCCTTTTAAGTAAAAAGTCTGCCAAGGGACAAACAGTTTTCCTTGAAAGCAGGGAATTATTCTCAGTCCCTGAAAGTCCTCCAACAGGCTGGATGATCTTTCTTATTGATCATTTCTAAAGCTCTCCCCGATTCTGAGTCCATAACTCCCAAGGAGAAAGACTTTCTAGCATCTCGTATGTCAGGATCTAAAGTTTCATCTTGGACTACAGACGAAGTCATCTACCTCTTAGAGTAAGAGTTGGTCTCTTTCAAGTTCGGTTCAATTTAAATAATCATAACAAGATCCAGGAGAGACTTACCTTACCGCTAACACTCACAGACCGCGGACTATGTGTCACGTACTTTTCTAAGCACTTTACATATATTAATAAAATTATTAATCTCTTTAATTTCCAGAAAAATCGCACAGGGAAGGAGCCAGTCTTGTCAACCCCGTTTACAGATGTGAATACAAGGCACATCACTAGTAAGGGGCAGAGCAAAGACTGGAACCCAGGAAGGTGGTCTGACCCCAGTGGTGGTGCTCCCCACCACTGCCTCTCAGGACACCCCTATTTGACAGCTGAGGCACTGGGACCCATTGGGATTTAGGCATGTGTCTATGGTCATGGGGCTGGTTGAGTGGTAGCACCTAGACAGGGATGGAACCCAGTCTCCTGAGCAATATGCTCAGTCTGGAGGGCTTCCACCACTATGACCACACATCCGGTTAGGAGCCTGGACAATTGATGGCTTTAATTGACATGGCTGTGCTGAAGCTGAAGCACACGTTCCAGATCTCCCAGCAAGTTGGGAACAAAGTTATGATGATTCCTATATGCCTGTCTTCCTTCCTTCCCTTGAGATTTTATTTTTTTTAAGTAATCTCTACACTCAATGTGGGGTTCCAAATCATGACCATGAGATCAAGACTCACATGCTCTTTCAACTCAGCCAGCCAGGCGCCCCTCCATATGCTTTTCTTTTTCTTTTCCTTTTTTTTTTTTTTTTAAGGTTTTATTTATTTACTTTGAGAGAGAGAGTGAGAGAGAAAGCATGATAGAGGAGAGGGTCAGAGGGAGAAGCAGACTTCCCGCTGAGCAGGGAGCCCAATGCAGGACTCGATCCTAGGACTCCAGGATCATGACCCGAGCCAAAGGCAGTTGCTTAACCAACTGAGCCATGCAGGTGCCCTCCATATGCTTTTCTAACACGGTGAGATGCTTGGCTCTCCTCATGTTCCAGGATTTTAAATTCTTCCCCTACTTCCTCTCATGGCCATGAGACTTCCTGAGTCCTAAATTCCAACAGTGCAGAGTTCTCCTCCTCAGGATTTGCCCTCTCACTTAAACCTGTAAGAGTGAGTCTGGGGTACTTTAGGCCAGCAAAGATTTGAGTATTTCATGTAGGCTAAATTTGCCAATCTTTTAAGGTTTATGAGTTTTAGAAAAACTTTTTTTACTCTGAGATTTTAGAATTCCCTCTTAGGTTCTTCTCATATAGTTATGGCTTTAGTTTTTCTATTTAAATCTTTGCTCCAGTGGGTTAAAGCCTCTGCCTTTGGCTCAGGTCATGATCCCAGGATCCTGGGATCCAGCCCCGCATTGCATCGGGCTCTCTGCTCAGCAGGGAACCTGCTTCTCTCTCTCTCTGCCTGCCTCTCTACCTGCTTGTGATCTCTGTCAAATAAAATCTTTAAAAAAAACCCCAAAACTTTGCTCCATCTGAAATTTCCTCTGTTTTATGGAACGAAGTAGATAACCAGTGCTCTTTTCCTCCATGTCTTATATACATATATATGTGTATATATATGTATATATAGTGTAGATACGTATAATATATGTATATATATTTATGTATAAAAATATATCTAAATATATCTAAATAAATATAATTTTATTTATTTGTAAATTTTCTCTCCACTGGTTTGAGGTACCGCTTCCATACAAAATTAAATTCCATATATGTTTGGAATCATACAGAGTATGTTCTCTGACCACTGTGAAACTAAGATGCAAAGAGATAGCTAGAAAATCCCCCAAATGTTTGGAAACCAAGCAACATCTTCTAAAGTAACCTGAGGGGGGAGGGGCGGGGTGGGGCACCTGGCTGGCTCATTCCCAAGAGCCTGTGACCCTTGATCTTAGAGTCAGGAGTTCCAGCCCCATGTTGGGTGTAGAGAGTACTTAAACTAATAAATAAATAAACCTAAGAAAAATTTTTTAGATTAAGTAAAATAACCTACAGCCAAGTGGAAAGTAGAAAATATTTTTAACTAACTGACAATGAAGACATGAAGTGTCAAAACTTGAGGGCTACAGCTAAAGTCCGACTGAAAGACATGCAGTCTTATGCAGATATTACAAGAGAAGAAAGGCGAAAAATCAGTGATCAAATTAATAGATTTCAATCAGTAAGGGGAAAAAGAGAGCATATTAAGCACGAAGAAAAAAGGAAGAAAACACTAAAAAAAGAGTGAAAATTAACAAAGTAGAAAGTGGACATATGACATAGAAAATTACCAAAGCCATGTGGGTTCTTTGAAAAAACTATATATTTTTTTCAAAAGTTTTATTGAGAAATAATTGACCGAAAGCACATATATTTAAACCAATTTCTGGCCTCTCAATTCCGTCACGTGGATCTCTGTATTTATGACAGTGTCAGTAAAACATGATTTTAATTAGTAAAGCTTTATAGTGTCTTAAAAATTTTTTTAATTTAAATTCAGTTTTGTTAACATATAGTGTATTATTAGTTTCAAGGGTAGGATTTAGTGATTCATCAGTTGCATAGAACACCCAGTGCTCATTACATCCAGGGCCCTCCTTTTTTTTTTTTTTTTTTTTAAGATTTTATTTATTTATTAGAGAGAGAGAGCATGAGAAGGGAGAAGGTCAGGGAGAGACACAGACTTCCCATGGAGCTGGGAGCGCGATGCGGGACTCGATCCTGGTACTCCTGATCCACACTCTGCTTTTTCAGCTTCTTTTTAAAAGATTTATTTATTTATTTGAGACAGAGAGAGAGAGAGAGAGAGAGAGAGTGTGTGTGTGTGTACATGCGTGAGCAAGGGGAGGGGCAGGGGAAGAGAAACTCAGGCAGACTCCCCCGCTAAGTGTGGAGCCTGATAGGGCTCCATCTCAGGACCCTGAGATCATGACCTAAGCCGAAACCAAGAGAAACCAGACACTCAACGGACTGAGCCACCCGGGTTCCCCTGCTTTTTCAAATTTTACCTGGCATCTGCATCTCATTTAAACTCTAGGCTTAGTCTATTAGCCTGGTCAGTCCCCCCTGCCTATCCCTTGCTTAAATCCTTTTGGCACTTCCATTGGGATCAAGTTAAATTATACATTAATTTGAAAAAGATTCCCAACTTTGTATCACTGAGTCTTCCTATCCAAGAAGAGGGTATGTCTTTCCATTTAATCAAGTCTTCTTTTGTGTTTGAAAATTTTCTTCATATAGATCATGCATATTTTTGGAATGGTTTCCCTAAGGATGTTATCTTTTTGGGTGCCATTGAAAATGGAAGCTTTTCTTCAAATATATTTTATAGTTTCAGTTGGTCAACTTCCAATACCTCTATTTAACATGTAACGAAGACTGTTTTGGACATTTTAGCCAAACCCATATGAATCATACTTGTCAACCACATCCTCTTCAAGCATGAAATACACATCTGATCTTATGTTTCTTTCCTACTTCTGACAAATAATCTTTAGGCAATTGCTGATATAAATATCCCAAAAGTTTCAGCAAGACTGCTGCAGAGGCCCCAAAGCAGCACGAAATATATGGGGCCACAGTTACCTAAGCACAAATATTCATCACAAATACCACATCGTGCCCTGGGTACTTTGTAGATAGACAATGGGCAACACAGGTCTGACTCATCTGCAAGAGAGCTTAATGAAGTCATACGCTGTACCTGTGCTTCCTCACTTCCTCAGCATACCTAGGTATGGTGGTATCCAGCAGGGATCCAGAGACACTCTTATAGGCTCTAACGTCTTGTTTGTATTAATTTATCATTTTCCCCATATAAAAGTAATTATTGCATACTCATCACGGAACATTAGGAAACACATAAAGAAGATAAGAATGCTCCCATAGGGGGTGCCTTGGGTGGCTCAGTGGGTTAAAGCCTCTGCCTTCGGCTCAGGTCATGATCTCAGGGTCCTGGGATCGAGCCCCGCATCAGGCTCTCTGCTCAGCGGGGAGCCTGCTCCCCCCACCCCACCTGTCTGCCTGCCTCTCTGGCTACTTGTGATCTCTCTCTCCATCAAATGAATAAGTAAAATCTTAAAAAAAAAAAAAAAAGAATGCTTCTATAATTGCTACCACCCAGAGATAACCCTTGGTTTGTTCTCTGATGATCTTTTCCCCTTGCAAATACAGCAGTATGCATATTCCAAAATTGAGATCACCCTGGATAGATGGTTGTGAATCTTCTTTCTTTGACTATTTTGCCATGTCATTATGTATTCTTCTAAAGCAAGCTTTTTAATGGCTGCATGGTGTTTCCTAACAGATATTCTGTAATCTATTTACTGATTCTACTATTATTTTGCTCTTAGGTTGTTTCTAGTCTTTCAAGAATAGGACTTAAGTCAACAGTCTTGTACAAACATCTTGGCTGTCTTTTCTGATTATGCCCTTTGGATACATTCGTAGATGGATTACTGGGTTATAAATTAGGAAATATATTTTTTTTTAATTGTGGTGAAATAGGGGCCTGGGTAGCTCAGTTAGTTAAGCATCTGCCTTCGGCACAAGTCATGATTCCAGGGTCCAGGGATGGAGCCCTGTGTCAGGGTCCTTGCTTAGAGGGGAGCCCGCTTCTCCCTCTCCCTGCCCCCTACTCTCTCTCTCTCTCTCCCTGTCAAACAAATAAATAAAATATTTAGAATCAAAAAAGATTGTGGTGAAATATACATAACATGAAATTTACCATCTTGACCATTTCTCAGTGGCATTAAAGTACATTCACACTGGGGCGCCTGGGTGGCTCAGTGGCTTAAAGCCTCTGCTTTCGGCTCAGGTCATGATCCCCGGGTCCTGGGACTGAACCCCACATCGGGCTCTCTGCTCTGCGGAGAGCCTGCTTCCTCCTCTCTCTCCCTGCCTGCCTCTCTTGACTACTTGTGATCTCTGCCTGTCAAATAAATAAATAAAATCTTAAAAAAAAAAAAAAGTACATTCACACCGTTGTGCCACAATCCACCTCCAGAACTTTTCTCATTTTGCAAAACTGAAACTCTGTACTCATGAAACTAACCCATTAAACCCATTAAACTAACTCCCTGTATGCTTCTCTCCCCAGCCCCTGGTACTTCCGTTCAACTTTCTGTTTCTATTAGCTTGACTCCACTAAGTACTTCAGATTCAGCATGGTCACAGAATATTTGGACTTTTGTGACTGGCTTGTTTCACACAGTGTAATCTGTTCAAGATTCATCCATGTTGCAACACGTGTTCAGAACATTTCCTCCCTTTTCATGGGCTGGATAATATCCCATTGTGTGTATAGACCACATTTTGTTTATTGATAGGAACATTTTTTAATTTTTTAAAAGACTTTATTTATTTATTTATTTCTGTGGGGTGAGGGACAGAGGAGGAGGAAGAGGATCTCAAGCAGACTTCCTGATGAGTTTGGAGCTGGACATGGGACGAGCCCACCATTCTGAAATCACCACCAGAGCAAAACCAAGAGTCAGACGCCCAACCGACTGAGCCATCCAGATGCCCCTACTGATAGGAACATTTTAGGGCTTTTAAAAATATTTTATTTATTTATTTGAGGGAGAGAGAGAGAGAGTGTGTGTGTGTGCACATGCTGGAGTAGGGGAGGGGCAGAGGGAGAAGCAGATTCCCTGCTAAGCAGGGAGCCCGACTCTACTCGGGGCTTGATGCCAGGACCCCGAGATTACATCCTGAGCTGAAGGCAGACACTTAACTGACTGAGCCACCCAGGCACCCCCTTTAGGGCTCTTGACTGAAGTTATCTACTGCTGTCCAGAAAGATCATACCAATTTACATATCTGCCAGGATTGTATGAAATTAAAATTCTGAAGTTTGCACACCTAACTCTGGATTATATTCATTCATGGTCTAAAGTATTCATGCTGTATCTGCCTAGAGTTTTCTCCTTTTGCAGATACGCAGCTCCCAGTGTTTGCAAAGGGACATCCAATGGATTCCCCTTCCTCCAAATGTGTGTGTGTCGGGGGTGGGGTATAATATACATGTACATACATATAATTCATATAACTGAAGATAAACATATTTAGTATTTTTTCAAGAATAAAGGAGCTCTTCTGTAGTTTGGATCAGAGCTTCAGAATCTAAACTGATGCTCAAACTGGCATTTGTCAGATTTTCACCTCCCTGGGTGTCCTTTCTTTAAACCTGATTCAATTTTTGTGTCTACCAAGAAAGGCACCGAAGATTTTACTTGGGAGAAACATCTGGAATTTGTAGAGTATATTAGGCTTTGCAAAAGGCATCACTTACATGATATCACCTAGTTTCTACAAGATCCCTAGGAAGCAGACAGGTTGATACTATGAATTACACTTGTGTAGACAGATTCCAAGAAGAGACACTACCTGTTGGGTGTCCTGTAGCTGGGTGGGGATCAGAGGACTCCAGCTCCTGTCTCCTGACCCCTGTGTGCTGCTTCTGTCCCCTCACTGACTCCCAACTCAGTTTACTGTTGTCAGAGTGTACTGCTCCTTTACTTGCCTTGTCAGTGTTCCTGGGTTGTCCAGGAATGTATTTTCTTGGAGAGGAAAGGAAGTAGATATTTTAGCTATATACTGTGCTTGCCAGGCAACGAGTAGGGACACTCAATAAATATTAATTAAAGAACGCAGCCACATTGGCTTATGTGCTGGCCAGATCCTTTCAAGTGTCAAGAATATTCCGTGAGAGATTGAGTGTTGGGCTGGAAGGCTGTGTGGAGGCAGAGAGTGGAATTCTGGAGCAATGGACTGTATTCTCTTGGAAGAGGAAACTCCTGGCAGTCCCTTTCCATTACCTGGAGAGGAGGAGGAAGAGAACACACATTTGTTGAGTGTCTTCTGGAGCCTGAATTTTCCCAGTCGGGCTGGGATTTAATTGAATCATCTATTTCTGCATTTCTCAAGCCAGGGGAGTACATTGGGAGACAGCTGACTGGAGTGAAGGGTGAGTGTGACTCGTGGCAGGGTGGAGGGAGGTGGGGGGGACAAGGAATGGGTGTGTCCCCCTACTCTAGCATCCTGAGGGATTTACTACGCAGATAGACTAGGTGCCTGTTGAGTGTCTCTGGTGTAACAGAGAACCAGAGAACCAGTAGAAGACTGATGTGCCAGGAGGAAGCCCTCCCCTTCAGCCTGAGGAGGGCTAGAAGAAGAGTTGGGGATCTCTAACCCCACCCACTGCGTGAGACCGTCCTCTTTTTGCACCAGGATCTGATGCAAAAGCACATGCAAAGGACATGGGGCTCCTTTGGAAAGGCCAGAACCCTGTCAACAATTTAGGGCTCTGGGCTTTGCCAAGCGAGCCTATATCTGTTTTCCTAGGCCTCTTTTGGCAATTTTTCTTTTGTTTTTTCAAAAAGTAAGGTTTGCGTGTTTGTGCAATTTTAAACAAATGATCAATTTCAGATGGTTTTGGTGTCAGTTTCTTCGCCATCCTCACCGTGAGATTGTACTTAATATGCTCTTGTTCGTTCAAGGAGAAAAAGAGGAAGGGACCTGAGCTGTATATTTGTATATATAGCCATGAAATAATAACAAATTTAGGGGCACCTGGGTGGCTCAGTTGTTAGGCATCTGTCTTTGACTCAGGTCATGATCCTGGAGTCCTGCTCAACAGGAAGCCTGAAGCTCCCTCTCCCTCTCCCCGGCTTGTGTTGTTCCCTCCCTCCCTGTCTCTCTATCAAATAAATAAATAAAATCTTGAAAAACAAACAAACAAACAAAACAAATTTACTATACACACGCATCTAGCAGTAATTCCACAAATAGAGTGCTTTCCAGTCAACCAGCCTGTAGAAGCAGATACTACTCAATGTTAGGCTTGGAAATGCCTGACTGGAGTTTCTTTTTATGTCATGATTCTGTAGCTCCATCTCTGCAGTGTCCTTGGACAGAAGTTAGCTCATTTCATCTCAAGACCATTCCATGTTGGTATCACTTTCCCCATTTCACAGCCAATGCTGACGGACTTGGTCCTTGAACACAGCACTCCTGGCTCCAATGCTAGGGTGCTTTGTGCTTTCCTCTGGTACAATAATTGTCACCATTCTACGCTCTCACAGTGCTTGAGGTCCTGTCACATATGGCCCTTGCCCTCACAAGAGTTTACAATTGGGGATTGGAGGACAGGCATTAACCAAGGAATTAGAATTAAATCTAGAAGTTCATGTGTTCTAAGTACTATCAAAGGGAGATGCCTGGGGCATAGATATGGGCGGGGTGACCTGATCTCAAAGACTGGGAGCCCAGAAGAGCCCTAGGAGAAGAGAAACGAACATTTCAGGCTGAGAGAAAGCATGTACAGGGGCCCTGTGGTGGAAGGAAGACATTGAGGTGACAGCGAGGGGAAGGATGAGTACCACCTCACCCAAGGCTCGCAGGCCAAGGAAGGGAATTTTGTCCTTGTTCCAAGGGTTGTAGGAAGACTGTTGAGAGTGGTGGTGTGGTCAGGCGAGCACCGAGACCCACCTCAGCAGTGGATCTGAGGGAAGAGTGGAGGGGACAAAGCATTGTGTGCACCACTCACCAGAGAGTGTTGGTGGCCTGCGTTGGTGCAGGTTGCACTGGGAGGACCTGGGGAGAAGCAGAGGGGTTGAGGGGCATCTTGAAGGGAAAGCTGACACAGTGCCGAAGTCTGGTTTGGATATGAAGTGAGGGAGAAAGACAGATTCCTGCTACTGAACGGAGGCAGACAAGCTTTCTGAGGGTAGAGCTCTGGAGGAGAAACAGGTTCTGGGAAGAAGACCCCTTGTTTGGGGGGGTGCCTGGGAGGCTCAGTCGGTTAAGCAGCTGCCTTTGGCTCAGGTCATGATCTCAGGGTCCTGGGATCGAGCCCCACATAGGGCTCCCTGCTCTGTGGAGAGCCTGCTGCTTTTTTCCCCCGCTGCCTGCCGCTCTGCCTACTTGTGGTTTCTCTGTCTATCTCTCTGTCAGATAAATAAATAAAGTCTTAAAAAATAAAATAAAATAAAATAAAAGACCCCTTGTTTGGGACAGAACCTTGAGCTCACTTTTGAGACATCCAAGGGGAGATGTCACATAGGCAGGTGGCTCTGTAGGGCTGCCCTTCAAAGCACAGGTGAGCCTGGTCGTCTGACTCAGTTTCTGCATCTTTGGCTATAATGAGGGCTGCCTGGGGGGGGTGGGGGTGGGGGGGTGGTCAGGGGGTCGGCGGGGGGGGGGGAGGGGCTGCGGGGG
>PISX010010024.1:0-43422 GCA_004024625.1 Mellivora capensis | reverse complement strand
GCTCGCCGCGCGGGAGAGAGCTGCCCGAGACAGAGCCAGCCCGCCGGCGCCGAGCTGCCGAGCGGCCGGCCCCGGAGACCCTGAGTGGGGCGCGGCGAGCCCCCGGCGGCGGCAGAAGGACCCGAGCGCCAGGAGAGGGCGGACGGGGGACAAGGAGGCTCCCGGGCGCGACGAGGAGAGTCTCGGTGGAGGAGGCGGCGTGAGGACACCCGGGCCTCCTTGCCGCCGCAGCCGGGTCGGGGCAAGCAGCTCCTGCGGGGAGTCCCGGCGGCTAGGGGAGGGGGCGCCAGCGGCCCCCGCGTCAGTGAACAGCTTGCGCCCAGGAGGGCGAGAGCGCGCGACCCGCCAGGGGCCCGCCGCCGCCGCCGCGCCGCCCTCCCCCGCGCTGTCAGCCCAGCCGGGCGCAGCCGCCGCCGCCGCCGCCGCAGCAGCATCTTCTGCCTCTGTGCCCCCGCCAGCCCCGAGGAAGTCCCCGCGGAGGACCGGGGCCCCCGGGAGCGCAGGAGGAAAGACCAGACTCCCCTGAAACACCCAGATGCCGCGGATTGAAGCAGCCTAGCCAGAGCTTTCTGTGGATTAAAAAAATACACGATTTTTTTTTTCTTGGCAGAAGAAAAGGAGAGGAAGACCAGCGGGGCTCTGCAAGGAAAAAAGGGGGATGTAACTCGTGGATACGTTTTTTTTCCACCCCTCAAACGTCTTGTTCTACTTTGTAGACATTTCTTTTTTTAAACCTTAGCTCCAGCCGGACGCCCCCAGACCTCCGGGGGTGCGAGGAGGTGGTGTTTTTCATTTTGGGCTTTGTATATTTGGTTCTTAGATTTTTGAGAGCCTTTCTATTTCGCCAGACATCTCATGCGGGGTGAAGTCCACTCGGCCCCCTCCCCCGAGTCTTCGTGTGCACGGAATTCGAGGAGATCCGGTTACTAAGGATATAGAGGAAAAAAATAAATCGCGTGCCTGCCTTTTTTTTTTTTTAATTGCTTGTTCTCCCCACCCCCAAATTAAGTTGCTTAGCAAGGGGGAAAGAGGCTTTTTCTACCCTCCAGCAGCCCAGCCGAACGCCTTTCGTTTTTTGCCCCCGCGGATCTTCCATGTAGGAAGCCGAGGCTGGCGAGCCCGACTCTCGGGAGCCGCTGCGGGGGGGCCTCTTTTTTGGGAGGCGCCGACCGGGGTAGGCTTCGCCGCCCCCAGGGAAGCGGCGGCCGCGTTCCTCCGGGGTGCTCCGGGGCCCGAGAGCCGCGCACGGCGCGGGCCGCGCGGGGTGGGGCAGCCAGAGCGCAGGCCCCCGAGCCCCGGCGGGCGCCCCCGGGCCCCCGCGCGCGCCCCGGCCTCCGGGAGACTGGCGCATGCCACGGAGCGCCCCTCGGGCCGCCGCCGCTCCTGCCCGGGCCCCTGCTGCTGCTGCTATCGCCTGCGCCTGCTGCCCCAACTCGGCGCCCGACTTCTTCATGGTGTGCGGAGGTCATGTTCGCTCCTTAGCCGGCAAACGACTTTTCTCCTCGCCTCCTCGCCCCGCATGTTCAGGACCAAACGATCTGCGCTCGTCCGGCGTCTCTGGAGGAGCCGTGCGCCCGGCGGCGAGGACGAGGAGGAGGGCGCGGGGGGAGGCGGAGGAGGAGGCGAGCTGCGGGGAGAAGGGGCGACGGACGGCCGGGCACATGGGGCCGGTGGCGGCGGCGCGGGCAGGGCTGGCTGCTGCCTGGGCAAGGCGGTCCGGGGTGCCAAAGGTCACCACCATCCCCACCCCCCAGCCACGGGCGCCGGCGCGGCCGGGGGCGCCGAGGCGGATCTGAAGGCGCTCACGCACTCGGTGCTCAAGAAACTGAAGGAACGGCAGTTGGAGCTGCTGCTCCAGGCCGTGGAGTCCCGCGGCGGTACGCGCACCGCGTGCCTCCTGCTGCCCGGCCGCCTGGACTGCAGGCTGGGCCTGGGGGCGCCCGCCGGCTCGCAGCCCGCGCAGCCGCCCTCGTCCTACTCGCTCCCCCTCCTGCTGTGCAAAGTGTTCAGGTGGCCGGATCTCAGGCATTCCTCGGAAGTCAAGAGGCTGTGTTGCTGTGAATCTTACGGGAAGATCAACCCCGAGCTGGTGTGCTGCAACCCCCATCACCTTAGCCGACTCTGCGAACTAGGTAAGAAGTTGATCTGCGCGCACCCCCTCCCTTTCCCTTCCGCTGGCGCTCAAGTGGTGGAAGAACCCCCTAACCCCCCCGGGGCTTGTGCGTGTGTGTGCGCGCGCGCGCGCGCGCGCGCAGCCACCTCGGTGGGGGTGTGTGTGTACATTCTCTCCTGGGAAGATTTTGGGGACAAAAGTAGAGACAGGACACGGGGAAACTGCAAGGGCATTCCCTGGGGGTTCCCTTCCAGATTTTTCTCCTCTCCTGCCCCTAGGTGGGTTGTGGGCATTGCCCAGGCACATTTTTCCCAGGCACGCGGTTAAAAATGAGTTGCCTTCATTTCCACATCAGCTAGAGGGTGCAGAGAGAAGTGGGGGTCACGCCTCCCGTGCACCCGGAAAAGCGTTGATGTGTGTGGCGGAGTTGGATGCTGTCCAAGCCCGCCAAGGAAGGTTGGGAGAAGCGAGTTGTAGAGGCTGGAAGTTTAGTAAATAAGGAGAGTCACGTCGGGATCCTCCCTGGCCGCGCAGCTCTGGGGTCTTGGGGCAGAAGGGGTTAGGATGGGAGGCCCAGCTGCGTTTCTCACTCTCAAGTCCGCCAGCCAGGATGGAAAAGAGCCAGCGGTCAGAAGTTGGGTATCCCCAGCTTTTTCCTTTCTTCCAGTACAGTAAAGCAGAGAATTGGCTGTAGGGGTCTGTCCGCAGCTCCTCCGAGCCTCTGCCGCCCCTGACTGCGCCGGGGGGCCTGGGCCTCCCTTCTGAGACCCCAGCCTCCTTCAGCCTTTTCCACCGCTTCCCGTTTCTCCACGTCTCTGTGCGCCGCGGGGGATGTGCCTCGGGCTCCCGCAGATTGTCCCAAGTTCGCCAGCGCACTTGGGGCGCGTCTCCCGGGTGGGCTGGGAAAGGGGATCCCCGAGTTTTCTGCGCGCGTGTGCGGGGGGGTGCGGGGGGTCGCGGGGGTGAATTGCGCCCCCCCCCCGGCGGGCGGGCGGGGGCGGGGACCGGGAGGGGGCTTTGTCCCTCCCCGCCCCGTGAACTGTGAAGTGCGCGGCGCGGGCCGAGCCGGTGCTTTCCAGCCGGGCCGGCGGAGCGCGGCGGCGGGGCGGCTGCAGACGTGGAGGAACGGAACGCCGAGGCTGGCGCCAGGCGGCCTCTTTTGTTTATCTGACAGCTAAATATCAAGGCAATCACCGCCTCGCGGCCCTGCCTCCAACCCCCACAGCTAAGACAAACAGTTGGGCTGAAAGAATGCCTCTGTTATCATAAGTTTCTATCTCTCTCTCTCACGGCTCGGCCTTTATTTTCTCTTACTTTTTTAATTCCAGAGTCTCCCCCTCCTCCTTACTCCAGATACCCGATGGATTTTCTCAAACCAACTGGTGAGTGGATGATTTTAAAAATATCCTTCCTATCTTAAGTTAGACGAGGAGCCTCTAGACCGCGGATCGTTCTGTCGAGGCAGCGGCTCTGGGGAGGCGCTGGGCTTGCCCCGAGGTGATTCTGGGCTTCCTCTGTTGGAAGTTTGGTGGATTTTTGTTTTTGTTGTGGCTGGGGTGTGTGTGTGTGTGTGTGTGTGTGTGAATATTTATCTCGATTTTCTTTTTTGCAAAGGTGTTCCTTACGTTTTGTTCCTTTTTTCTTTTTTTAATGCATTTTCACTCTCACCAGTGTTGGCTCAGCTTTAACACGTGGAATTTGATCCACGCAGAGTGTCTCCAGCGCCAAATAGGACAGGTTGCTGGGAAAATGCAGACCTTGTGAATGCCAGAAGAGTCAGTGAGAAGAATGGATAATTTGAGGAGAGGGAAGACTGTTTCAGAGGTGCAGGGAAGGCTTTGGTTGAAAGTAAGAGGTTAGCAAATCTGTAAACAAGCCTTCCTACCTGGCCAATAGACATGTTTTATTAGGGAAATGATTTTTCTGCTACTATGCCTCTGTGCCAGTAGGTTGGGACACCTTTCAGCTCTAAAATAAAACAAAACAAAAAGAAGTAAAGGTGACAGAAGCAGAGGACATCTGAAAGTCACTTCATCCCTGGGTTTTCTCAGAATTCCTGGGACTACACAAGTTTTTAGCATAGCTCTGCCTGCCTGTTGCTTTGTCACCGGGTGGCATGGGGCCAGAGCGGAAGCCCATTTGAGACTGGCACCAGCCCCATTGCGGTCGTCTGCTTTCAGCTGCTGGCTGGCTGGGCAGGGGCTCACCCTGTGGGGCACACGGTGCCAGGGGGCAGCGGGGCAGCGAAACTGGGGCTCGGGAGTGCCAACAGAGATGGGCCCCAGTGTCCTCGAGCCCCTTCTTGCACGGTGAGGGGTGAAGGGATTCACCCCCTGAAAAGCAGGGACTGTGTGTAACCTGGGCCTTCAGGCCTGTGTCCTGGTACCTGAAAACTGCAACCCTTGTGACATTTTTGTTTTGCCAAGGTTCCGGGCGCAGGGAGACGTGAAGGGTTGGGTCCCAGTTCTCTCTTGGAATTCCACAAGTCCTTCCGCCTCATGAGTTTTGGCTGTTGGGCCTTTCCCCCCACTAATTAAAAGTTTTGCTGGGGCGTTGTCATAAATTAAATACTTTAATGAACGGTGTAACAGAAGCCCGTGCTCCGCAGCCAGCCCTCCCGAGACTCCGCTCCCTGAAGTCGGGAGGCGTTGCTGCCTGCCTGGTGCTGGGCTAACCAGTGCCTGCAAAGCCTGTGATATTTTGCTTTCGATTTACAAAACACCAGATAAATGGTCATTAATGAGGAGATAACCCGCTCTGTGTATTTTAACAAACATCACCATGACGCTCCGTTCTAGAACGTAGCTTGGCTGGGCTTTGACATCGAGACCCAGTGTTCGTGAGGTTCGTCCTACAAGGGGCCATCTCTGCCCTGTTCTGGTTTTAACTTCTGCATCCTTCCCATCTGGAGGGGTTCCTTAAAGGAGAGAAAAACCATTCACCTTGGCCCCAGGAGTAAAGATTACTAGGGGTTGATAAATGCTTGCGGAAACCTGAAAGCATAGAAAGGGAGGGCATCGTTGTCTTGGGTCTCCTGCAGGGACACGAGGATAAATCCCGTTCTGCAGGCAGTCCTTCTGTTGGGCCAGGACCTCATTTTCTGTGAGTGGAGTGATAGATTTATTCATTAGCAAGTGTTGACATTAGGTAGCAAAATGTGTGTAAACAGAGAAGCCACAAAGACAGGAGTGTGCCATTTCCAAGGGGGGGAAAAGTTTTCAAGATCAGCCAATAGGAAGTGATTAGCCTGCAAATCGGAAACTCAAACAGCTGGTTACTCACCCAAAAACGTTTTGTTTAAAACAAAACAAAACAAGAATGAAAAAAGGAACTGTTGTGTAGGGATTGGAGGTGGTAAGGGGCACCCCCCCCCCCCCCCAATTATCTTCATACCCTGGCGGGCAGCCAGGTCTGGGAATGGTGGGGCTGGCGATAGGGCAGGGACCTAGGCCTTGAAGTCCCACACACAGATGGGATGCTGCCCCAGGTTTTTGTCTTCACTTTGCACACAGGAGGAGAATAGGAGAATACTTGGCTGGGGAATTGAGATCAGCTGCTTGCGTTCTTAAGTGTCTGAGCTCTAGGCTGGATTTTTGGTCTTGGGTGATTAGGTGAGAACCAGTTGCAAGGTCTGAGAATGGACAACTGTTAAAATCTTAGTCAGTCGCACAGCTAAAAGAATACTTTCTGGGAAGTCTCCAGCTTGGGAAGAGAGGCCTTGGGGCCTGGTACCTCTGCGGCCTTCTCCAGGGCTTAAAGCTGGGAGCTCCTATTTTGCTGTGGTTCAAGCCATCCTGGGATAGCTGCTAGACGTGGGTTGCCGGGTAGTCCCAAACCAGCAGGATTTTCCGGGAAAGAGTTAGACATTAACTGAACCTAGGGGCAAGATGGCTGGGACTTGGGGCTATTTGAAGTCAAGAAGACTCCTTCCTTGCCCACAAGGGATAAGGACGTGCTGTTTCAGAGTAGTAGTTGGTGTGTGGGCTGGGGCTGCTGAGAGGAGTGCTGTGTAGGCTCTGCTCCCTGTGTCCTCTGTATCATATCTGATAGTGTGGACGGCTTTACTGGTTGGCGGTGGGAGGGGGTCCTTGCTGGAGATACTACTTGAGTAGGCTGGGGACCCAGGTGATCGGTACCCACTAGGTGGATCAGGCCTCCAAAGCGTAGTTGGGAAGTCTGGGATCTAGCCCTGTTTTTACTTCTTAACGCACGCTTTTTAACTTTTCTAAACCTCTTTAAATCTAGATGATCAAAGAGTGAAGAGTTAAATGATTCATTCATTGGCTCATTAACTGGTTCATTCATTCATTCTACAGGCCTGATGATGTGCCTGTCTAAAAATGTGCTGTCTCCAGGGTTCATGGGGGCTTGTGGTTGGGGACAGAGCTGGTACATTGAGGGTACAGCTGTGGTTGGCGGGGAGCAGGGTTGGAGCTCCTCTGGCTCTGGTGCCCCTTATGAAGCTCAGAACTAAGTTGACAGAACATCCAGGCTCTCCAGGAACCATTCTCTTGGTGAGAGAAGTTGGATTTCCAGCTCCCTCACCTTGTACCCCCTCTGAACAACTTGTTCCTTGGCTGGTCCCCAGGTTTGTGTCTTTTAAGGATTGTCTTTTCCTCCCAGAGAACCCAGCACTTACTGGGTGCTTGGTAATGTTTAACGATGGATGAGAGCCAGGAATGGCCTAGAACTTCTGTGTGTGTGTGTGTGTGTGTGCGCGCGCGCGCGCGCACATGCAGCCTGGGCGTGCATGCAGCCTGGGCTCTGGAGAGCGGTGACACAGGGCCGAGGCCGAGACACTAACTTTGGAGGTCTGTCTTGCTGGAGCTTTTTAGTGGGTGAGGGATGGAGGTGTGTGGCCTCTTGGACCTTTACGAGCTACGAGCCCCTGGCTGTGTGGCTCGAGGCCAGGCTGGATGCTGGGACTGTCGGCCTGACTACCTGCAGGGACCCCGGGGATACCTGGGGAGGGAGAGCTGTGGGAAGGGCGAGATGAGTGCTGAACTCTTGGGCATGGCCCAGCTCACTGGGTGGCCCCTTGGACTGTCAGGGACGCCTCAGTTTACCCGGGTGCGGGTCGAACAGGTATACTTTGCTACTTCACAGGGGTGGTAGGGAGGCCTAATTAATGTTTGTAAATCCCTCCTGAGATCAAAGGCTCTGTAGAAGGGCAGAGCACCATTTCATAAAAACGCTTGTGGTTGTCAGTGCCGAGCTGGCTTACCTTTGATCTGAGCCGGGCTGACACCCTGAATGTGGTCCCAGCTCTGCCCCGAGATGCTGGGCTCTTCCTTTGAAACATACTTGGCCCCTGGGACTCAGCCAGCCAAAGCTGAAGGAGGGCAGCGGCCCGTGGCCGTGGATCAGTCGTCATCTTTAACGGGGTTGGGGGGGAGTGTGTCTTCTGCTTGTGGGTAGGTAGGGCCTATCTCTAGAACATGGTGAAGGCCATCAAAGTAGTTTAGAAAGCGCAGGGTCTCCACCAGTTAACAAGCAGCTCCATTTCCTGCTCCCCCTATTGTTTTGCATTTGATTAAGTGTATCCTGTAAAACTGTATATTCCTGTTAGGAATTACACTTCACCCTGATAAAACGAGATTACACGCAGTCTTTTCTCTCTCTCCTGCCCACTGCTGTGCGCCCGCACTCCCCCTTCCCCTGATGAGAATTTTTGAAAAGTTGTTCTTCCAGCCACAAAGAGAAATGCAGGGGCATGTGGGAAGGGAGGGGGGAGGGTCCTGGGATTAGCAGTTGGAAGGGCAGGTGGGAGAAACCCAGAGGTGGTGGTTTTGGGGTCCTGTGTTCAGTCTCCCCACCTCTTTTTTGAGGGGGGAACAGAGACTGCTGATGGGCTCCTTGCCTCCAGGCTGCTCTTGACTTTGGCTTCTATTGGCCCATCTGGTCAAGTGCATCCAGTGGGAAGTTGGTAAGGACACACCCCGGGGACGTGCTGCTGGTCACCTGGGGTAGTTGGGGGATTGGAATTGTGTGCTTGGGTGACACCAGGAAGCCTCTTTCCTGAGCCAGTCTTTTTCTAGGGCTCTCGGGAAGTTAGGCATTGGCAGTGGTGCGTGACAGAGCTTACAGGGTCTTGCGTATCTTTGTTTCATGGGCGTAATTAGTTGTGGTTCGGAGGCATTATTTTTTGGTTATTTGCTTGGAGGGAGGCTGTAGAGTCTGTTTCTCAGGTAGAATAGTCATTAATGATCCTCGTGAACATTCAGGTCACTGTGCTGAGCACCCGAGGGTGACAGAGATGTTGAAGAGAAGCTTCTAGTCTAGCTAGGACAGGCGGGATCTGAAGGTAACCGGTCAGCAAAGACGGCAGAAGGGAACTCCCAAGTGCTGGGTGCCAGAAAGATTTTATGGGAGCCGAGGACAGGGAAGGGGGGAGCCTTACAGGTCTGGGGCTGCCCGGGAAGGTTTCCAGAGACGAGGAGTTTGGACCAGCCCTGGAAGGAGGTAGAACATTTCCCCTCTGGCTGGGAGCCTTGAGATATTCTCTGTCCTGATCTGGTGGTGGTGGCTTTACCTAGGCATGTACGCGAGTAGGATTCACGGGGTTG
This sequence comes from Mellivora capensis, assembly GCA_004024625.1. NCBI lineage: Eukaryota > Metazoa > Chordata > Mammalia > Carnivora > Mustelidae > Mellivora > Mellivora capensis. The sequence goes on along the minus strand of PISX010010024.1, from coordinate 34,743 downwards.
TTCTGAGATGTGTACACGTTCCCATACTACTTAAACGTCAATTAAAAAAGGAAAAGCTGGGGTCTGGGTGGCTCAGTTGGTTAAGCATCTGCCTTTGGCTTTGGGTCATGATCCCAGGGTCCTGGGATCGAGCCCCACATTGGAGGCGTGGGGCAGGGAGCCTGTTTTTCCATGTGGCCCTCGAATAAATAAGATTAAAAAAAAAAAAGGACTTTCAGCCCAAGGGCAGTCTTGAAAAAGTCCTAAAGAATTGGGAAGTCTGTCTTTCACAAGATGAGGGAGAGACTGGTCTGTGGGAGTGGCAGAGAGGCCACAGGATCTGAGCAAAGTGTCTTCACCCTTGATCGATGATCGATAGCTGGTAGGCAGACCGCAGTGGGGGTTGAAAACAGAACCCAGGCGTTCTTTGACCTTGGGAACTACCTGGTTTTCTCAATGGGGGATTTGCAATAAAAGAGAAATTTCCAGCCAGTCTGTGATGGAGCCTGACTTGACCAATGATTAACTGGCTGCCCAGAGCCCAGACGGGTGACAAGGTGCTGAGTCCGTTAATAATGAGCGTCGCAGCAGGAGTCAGCTGCTTGGAATGTGTGGTTTCTCTTTAAAGCTGTTTAGAATGTGCTTAAAAATACATCTTGGTGTTTTATTTATTTGCGTATTTATTTATTTCTCTTTCCTTCTCAAATCCACAGCGGACTGTCCAGATGCTGTGCCTTCCTCCGCTGAAACAGGGGGAACGAATTATCTGGCCCCTGGGGGGCTTTCAGGTGAGACATCTTCTCTTATTTTTCCTGGCAGTTTCAAGACCTCTTGAAATGACTGGACCCTGGAGGAATGGGGGTGGCCTGCTGCTGTCCCTGCGGGTCTGGGATTAATTCTCACTCGTATGTGCTTAAACTGGATGCATCCGTGGCGACTCGGGCCCCTGAGCTGGTCATTCTGTGGTCCCCTAGGCCTGTTCTGTGGATGAGGAAGTCGGGGGGGGGGGGCGCAGGCTGGTGGGGTGCTGTTTCCTGGTTATTGTGAAAGAAGCTACTGGCTCAGGGGGGTTGCATTTGGCTGGCTTGGGTCTCCTTAGTTGATGGGTTTAAGTTCTTTTTTGCGCTTGTCCTTAGTGCATTGAGCAGCTTGAAAGGGACGGATCCACCTTTCTGGAACTTGCAGAGAGATCCCAAGTGTAGGGTGGGAATTCAGCATAGCTGTCCTTAATGCCTCTGTGCAAGGTTCCATTCCTGGTCTAGCTGAGTGCATATATGCGCCCGGGAGCCACAGGATGGAGGCCCTGCAGACTGCAGACGGCACAGGGCTTACCCGGGAGGGAAGCTTTTCCTCAGGGTCCATGGGCATGCTGGAGGGCCTGGAACGCCAATGCTGGGGGGTCACGGGATTGAGGGAAGGGCGTTAGGGAGCCGAGCATCGTGAGAGGCAGGAGAAACTCAGCGGCGCCTGGGTGGCTCAGTGGGTTAAAGCCTCTGCCTTCGGCTCAGGTCATGATCCCAGGGTCCTGGGATCGAGCCCTGCATCGGGCTCTCTGCTCAGCAGGGAGCCTGCTTCCCCCCCTCTCTCTGCCTTCCTCTCTGCCTACTTGTGATCTCTGTCAAATAAATAAAATTTAAGAAATACTTAAAAAAAAAAACTTGGAGAAACTCATTAGCAGTTTAAGTGGGAAGCATTTTCCTCTTTTTCCGAAGATATTGGTTTACACCTGATTTTCGCACCCCACTATGGCGTCACTAGGTTTTCTGAGAGCTTGCTAGAACAAGAGGCAAAGTGGACTGGGGGTGGGGGGGTGGGGGAGAAATTCCACAGAGTTCCATGCATTTGTCGTTTCTTGCTTTGGGACATTGATATAGGATCATGGCGGCTTGGATGGAAGCAGTAGAATTTATCTCCAGGGGGGGACTGTGGTGTACCCCCTTCTGTGAGGTCACGTCTGGGAGTCAGGCGCTGCTGCTTCTGTGCCACGGTCATGCTCAACTCATCCTCATCCCGGCCAGCCCCTCCTCGGCTCTCCTTGGGAACTGAGTTTGGAGGACGCCTTTAGGAAGACCCTTGTTTGTTTTTATTTCAACGCAGTATATACTCTGACTGACTGTTGTCTGGGACGGGAGGGTTTTGTTTACACAAAGCTCCTAATGAGGAGTGAGCAGGAAGGAGAGGGGACTCGGAGAGGGGGCGGGGCTTCGGGCCTGAGGCAGGGCTGGACCGCAGCGGTAAAGGGGGGGCAGCGGGGAACACTTGCAACTTGTGAACTGCGTCTTTTCTGCTTTCTAAGACTGAGAAAGTTCCTGAAAGAAAGAAGGCCAGGAAGAGGAGAGGGTCTGGGCAAAAGAACACACTCAGGATGTTGTTAGATGGGATTATTTTTTAGATCTTGAACATGTAGGGAGGAGCCCCAGCCCCTTCGAACCACATGAAATAAGCAAGGAAGTGGTAGCTTTTGAAAGGGGGGCTTTTAGGAAGGGTTGTCTCATTGATAACATCTTGTCTGTCTCCTCTGCTGGGGGAAGTGACGACACCAGCCTGAGCTTCTCCTCCCTTGGCCCAGGAGCCAAACGACAGCACAGCATGCCCCAGGCAGCCCCATCGGAGATGGGTGGGCGATGGGTGGGCGATGGGTGGGCGCTTGACTTCACGTCCCCAACAGTGACTTAACTGCTGCCCCCATCCCTACCCCCTAAGGTAATTGCAACCATTTAGATCACTAAGGAGCTGCTAGGGAGGAGTGGTTGTCTCTGAAGGGATCCAGTGGTTTAACCAAACTGCAAAAGGAAAAAGACCAGGGGGCCCCCACATGAAAGAGCATTTGTTTTGAATTTTAGCTCTTAATTTACTAATTCCCAAGGCTTCAAAGTTTGAGCTCTTTCTTCTTTCCGTTCAGAGTTGGAGCAGTTTATTAATAATGTGTTGTGTGGGGAAATTGAAGAAACTTGATTCTTGGGTTGGTGCCCAGTGGTTTGGGGATGTCAGGAGGGGAGGTGATGGGCAAGGAGAAAGCCCAGAGCTATGCCCTTTGGAGCGAGAGTGCCTCCTAAAAGATGATTTAATGGCCCGGGTCCAGGGTGAGGGTTTTACTGATGGAGGGAGCCCAAACCTCTTCCTTCCCAAGTTGATGTTTCCATCAGGGGAGGGGGGTGGCCTGGGTGTGTCCACCTTGGAGGATGAGGCTGGTGGGAGCTGTGGTGGCTGCGTGGCTGAATGGGGCAGGGCTCGGGGCCAAGTGGGACGAGGCTGCCCAAGGGAAGGGGTCAGCAGAGGCTGGGGGGTGGGAGCCTGCTTCGGGAAGGGGGGGGCAAGCGGCAGTCAAGGTGGGGAGCGGTGGATCTGCCCCCTCCTCCCCCTTGAAATAACCTCTGTGAGTTTGTCTTTCACAGGCCCTGTGTGCTGTTTCCCTTCCTGTCCTGCCCTGGCTGAGAGCAGGCTTCATGAATGGGGCTCAGTTTAGGGTGGGAGGAAGGTCGGGAGCGGGAGCCAGAGCTTGATTCTCTTGGCAAGGGAAGAAGGGAAAGAAAAAACAGCCACATGTGAAAATGTGGTGCCTCGGAGGTTGGGGTGGGGGTGTGCTCAAAGGCATTCCCCTCCTGAACTGCCGGGGTGACTCCAAGGCTGGCCCTTCCCTCTCCTGCGGGGAAGGGGAGTGGGTGGCTGGGAGCGCTGGGCGCAGGCCCGCTGCCTGCATTTGGAATCTAGCCTTGCAGCCTGGGTCTGGCCGGGGAGGCGATGGGCCCAGGCCTTCGGGACTTCGCAGTGAAACACGCCCCACCCCTGCAAGTTTCCTCAGTCTGGGAAAGCGGCACATTTTTAGAAGGCTGGGACTCGGTTCCAGGAGATTGTACTTTCATTTCTGACAGCCGGCTCTCTGAGACAGATGGATTGCTTGGTGCATGGTTTTGTGTGTGTGCGTGTTCGTGTGCGTGCCGCAGACCTACAGATAGACGACTGTGCACCGGCGCGTAAGCAGGCAGGGGCCCCCAGGCAGGCTGTGAGATGGGCCTGAGTTCCTTCCTCTCACCTGGGGTAGGTGGATGGCAGAGCGGCTTTTCCATGAGGATATGTGCTTTGGGTGTGGGGGAGTTGTTTGTGGATTGGTTCTGGGCCCTGATTTGGCAGCCCCGAGTTCAGCTGTGTGTGCAGTGCCTTTTGAAAGGCATGGAGCTTCAGAGTGGGCCCTTGCTGCTGGAGTAGGTCCTGGCCTGGGGAGGACCCACCTTGGAGAGGTCTGATGCAGAGGGGAAGCTTCTAGGTTTGGCCCGGTGATAGAAGAGGGAGGATTTTGCTCCCAGAGCTTTGCCTGTATCACTGGTAATCAAAAGCATGTGCTAGAAGCTGCCATCTTTGCATTCTCTGTCTGGAGTTCCCTGTGGGGTTTTCCTTTAGCCCATCTGCCCTGTTCTGGGTGGGTCGGAGGGACACCATGTCTCTCACCTGCAGGTTCAGCTGTAGACCCGTCCTCAGTCCTCCCTGTGCATAATCATGTCTGGAGCTGGCCTTAGTTGGGGCCGGGATTGGAGGCCAGCAGTTTGTAGTTATTTTAACTTCTAGAGAGATGCCACCATGGAATTCAAGGAAGGAGGTGGAGGGCAATGCTGATGTGGGTACTGATGTGTCTTGAGGGGTTGAGAGTGTGGTTGAGGGAGCCCCAACTCCATGCTTATCAGAGAGACATGGTCCCACCAGCCCATAGGAGGGCCTTAAGAACCATGTATTTAAAAAAAAATACCCCCAAACAAACAAACAAACAAACAAACACCAGGTATGGCTTCTCCGTTCCCACTTCTGGGTGATGGGAGTGTCCTTAGGTCAATGGCACTCCTGGGACTTGTCTCTTCCTTCTCTCTGATCCCTGCTGGCATCTGTGATCCCTTCAGAGGAAGAAGTCTTCAAAATTAGCTGTATATAATCTGGAAATGTGCTCTGGCTCAGTCCATGGTCAACTTGGGTTCAAACCAAGTAGCTTAGGAAAGATGATTCCATCTTGTTTCTAAGCAAAGTTCATCAGCTCCATGGGAACTTACTGTCCAGCTCCATAGTTACTTACTGTCCAGCTTGGAATGGTGATGGCACACTGGGGATCTGGACCTGGGTGCCTGTCTGTTTTTCATGTCTCCTTCCTCTGCCTGGAAACAAGCAGCTTGTGGTTTCACTGAGGTCTCTAATGCCAGGGTTTGTGGTGGTGGAGAAAGAGGGCTGAGTTCATCCAAGCAGGCTTTGCGGGGAGTCAGCTGGACCAGCACATGGGACCGTGAGTGAGCTCCTTACCTACTCATTCCCTTACCCCCCAGATCCAGTCAGTCTGGATCTCTAGGGACCCAGCCCACAGCTCCCTAAATGCCAGTGTAATGACTCCGGCCTGGACCAGCTCACCTGGTGCACACCCACTCCCCTGTGAAGACCAGTCCTGGACAGCTCAGGCATCTGCAGCGCTCGGGGCCATGCTCTCAGCCCTGGATGTGGGTTCATTCATGAAATCCCCTTTGTCCGTAAAAGAATGAGGTAGGTAGGCAAGGGTTAAGTGCAGGGAGACAAAGTTCTCTGGAGCAAATCTGGGCTGCTCTCCTGGCCAGAACTAGATGGGCTTCAGCCTCCTGCATCCTGTCACCAAGGCAAAACAGGGCCTCCTAACAAAGGGGGAGAGGGCCAGGTGAGGGCCAGTTTCCAGGGTCCTATCCGGCTGTAGTCTAGCACATGAAATCTCACCGCCCTCCTTGGAGCTTTCCTTAGCAGAGACTGGCTGTAGCTGGGTGGACTTCTAGACCTATTGCGGGGGGGGGGGGGGGGAGGGGCTTTGTGGTAAGCTCCAAGCCAGTAGGACAACGGAAAGGGAAGAAATGCCAAAGTCATGCTCAAGTTTGGCTTCCTTTGCATTTATTGTTGCTTTTGCTGTCGCTGTCCCGAAATCTGGCTTTTGCCAGTGCACCATGACCGCCAGGCTGAGCTGTTTGCTTCAGTTTGGGCTTGGAACCCACAGCGGCAACTGTAAAGCAGGTGGGGGGACACGAGGCCTAGGGTGGTGGTCCCAGACTTTCCCACATGTTAGACACCCTGGGATCTTCTGCATCCCGGTGTGCGGGTGGGCTTCCACGTGGTGAAACTCCCCAGGTGCTGACACGTCGAGGAAGCCCTGGGACGAGGGGCGGAGGGATCTGTGTTCCTGCGGGGTGGGGGGTGGGCGGGACATGGACTCTTGTGGCTTCTCTTGGTGGCCACGCAGGTGTCATTCTCTCTAGCGAAGAATTTGAGTATCTCACTGAATGAACCTCTTCTCAAATAAGATTTTTGCTTGATGAGAAGCTTGACAAGGTGTGTTAACTTGGCACCTTCCTCCAGCTGATTCTGCCCTTGTTAATGAGATTGTAAAAGTGGCCCGTGGGACAGAGTTCCCTTTTGGGGTGAAAAGAATGTTCTGGAACCATGTACGTACTGCTGATGCTTAGGTAACTCTGGGAATGCACTCTGTCACTAACGGCACATTTTATGTTCCATGTATTTTACCCCAGTTTTTAAAAGTCGTGACCTGTGGTCACTTTTAAATGCAAGCTGATACTTGGATAATCAAGAACGATGATTCCAGAGAATAAAAATGGAGAGACTTGCGTTAGGTACCTGGGAGCTACGGTTGACAAGCACTTGTTCCCAGAGCACCTCTGAGGTCTCCTGGGTTGAGGGGCTCCCGTGGATGGGCCTGTCTTCTCTAACTCTTAACTCCCTGAGGAAGTGGGGAAGAAGCAGGCACTTCTCAGTGTTGTTTTTTTCTTTTTCTTTTTTTTTCTGACCTTCCCTTTTCCATGTGGGTTGCCGAAATGAGAGGCAGGAAAGTTCCGTGTGGTTCTTTCCGAGCCTGACCTTTTTGCAAGGGAAGTGAGTGCCCTTGTTTCCTCTCTGCCCCAGATAGTATTTTCCCCCCAGGTCTACCCAGCCTGGTTCCCTGCTGCCTGGCCAGCCCAGGGATTGGAGACCAAGTACGATGCTGGGGCTGTCCCCATCCCCCCAAAGCCTGGGACCCCTGGTCTGTGTGACATCCTCACTGAGGTTATAGGGCTGCAGAGGGAGGCCGGTGACTTGCCCCGGGGGCCCTCCCTTTGCAGGAGCCTCGTGAAAGGTTACTGTACTTCACAGCCACTGGGAGGTCACTCCTGGTCCTACCATCTTCCTCGCGCGGGATTGAATGGCTAGCCCAGAGTCTGGCCGGGTGCCTACTGTCACAGAGAGGCTTCCTCTCGGGGCTATTTTCAGCGGGAAGATATTATTAACAGCTGAGGTCCAGTTCTCAATTTAGTGGCTAACATACCGAGAAAGCAACATTGACTTTGTCAGCGGCTGTACCCAAACACACTGGGGCTGCCCCCGGCCCCCTTCCACGTCTCCCTGTGGGGTGCCCTTGGGGATCTGGGGTGGGGAAGCTGGGATCCGGGAGATTTTGTCTGCCACACAGAGATCGGAGACTTTTTAATGAAGCCGACTCTAAAAATGGTGTTTCCATTCTAAGGTGGGGAGATTTTGTGCTGGGAATGGGGGCTCTGGATGGAAAAAGGAGCTTTTTGTGGGGTTCAGGACAGTTTAAAACAGTGATAACTTTCACCTTGTAAGCAAACAGGAAATATTGGGATAAGACAGGAAATTGCATCATTCCTTTTATAAGAACTCCAGAAAAAAAGTTGTTCGCGAAAGGTAGTGGCTAAGAGGAGGCCAGCCCTGATTTTTTGTTGTTGTTGTTGTGTTGTTTCTTCGGGTTTTCAACCCCCCTTCTTCTGTCCACTCCCCTGAGGACTTTTTAGGCCATTTTCTTTAAGAAAGGGGCTGTTTGAGAACTTTATGTTATTTTTATTATTAAAAAAAATATTTGACCAGAAGGGTCACCTTCAGTTGAAATGTTAACTGCAGCCTTATTTCCTGGTTCACTAAAGAATCTTTCATGACTTTTTCAGTTTCCTTCCCCAAATGGTGGGGCCAAGCAGCTCTTGGCTGGAAGTGAATTTTGGTTTGGCTGCTTGAGGTCCTCAACACTGAGCCCCACCCAGTGTCATTAGCTCAGTTTTAACTTGCAAAAGAAAAAAAAAAAACTTATGTTTTTGGTCGGGGGTAGTAGGTAGGAATTTGCTCATGCCTGCAGCTCTCCACCCCAGCCTTGCCTTCCCCTAACATGGGTGCCTGGCATGGGACAGGTGGGGAGTCGAGGCTGCCTTGATTTTTCCAGCCACAGAGCCTAGTCCCATGTCCACCCCCACAACCCCCAGGAATTCTTAACCTTCTGAGACTACGTTTCTAGGGTGCTGCTGAGGAGTGGAGGGGAAACGGGTGGGCTTCAGAGCTTCCCTGGTACAGCTGTGTTCTGCCCTGGGGGAAGGGGGCTGTGGGGCCCACCCGTCACCCAGAAGCTTCCTCCAGCAAGAGGGCTTGCCACCGTCCCCCGCGGTATGGAGAGGTAGGTGGTATATTGTCCCTGGGTATAAAAACACAAGTTTCCATTTACTCATCTCTGGGTTTCTGAGTCGGCCCCCCCCCCCATGATGTCATTGTTCGGATGACACAGGCCAGTGCCGCAATGTGTGCTGCTAAGGGGCCCCCTTTAGGATGGAGACCAGAAGGAGATTCGTGTGTGCCATGCTCTTGGTCCCGCACCCCAGCTTTTTTTCCTTAGCATGCATTGTTTTGTTTTCATAACACAACAAGAGCCGTGGGGTGTGTAAGAGTATTGTTGAGAACACTCGGTGAGCGGAACTTGTCCAAACAGAGCAGGACGCCAAGGCAGAATGCTGTGGGCAGGTGGTGTGCCCACAGAGGTTGCTGGGCCGGTGCCTGGCTTGGAAACCCCTCTCTGTGGATCGGCTGCAGCTGGCTGGGAAGTAGCTGAGGACAGGGGCTTCTCTCTTCCCACCCCCACTGGGCACTGGGAGGGGGGCCTGGTGCTCTCCTCCCAGCTAAGTTCACTTGTACCTCCCTCTGGCGGGTGTAAAGCTGGGGTGGGGTGGGGTGGGGGGTACCCAGCCGCTTCAGGAGAAGCCAGCATGTCTCTGGTTCATTCATTCAGTGATGATTTATTCAGTACCTACTATGTGCTAGACCCCGTGAGGTGTGAAGGATGCAGTTTGGGGGCCCCTGGTAGGAATTTTTCCTGGAGGTGTTTTTGGGTCAGTGAGGTAGAGGGCTTTGGAACGGGATGGAGGGCAGCTTCTCAGGCGGTTTCCACAGGACGGAAGGAGCCAGGACCCTTGGGCTCTGGAGGCGGGGGGTGGGGTGAGGTGTTGTAAGACAAGGCAGAGGTGCAGGGATGGGCCTCTGGAGGGATTGTCTGAGCACGCAGGGTAGGCAGAGCTTTGCTCTCAATGGCTTTTGCCTCTGCTTTGGTTGTGTGGTCTGCTGAGAGTTGAGATAAAACAAAGCTGGTGGATAAACAGAGGTCTGTCTCCTCCCGCTCCAGCCCCCTCCCCCATCCTCCCCATGATTGCTAAGATAACAGCAGTGGCATTAGGAGGTACAGTTACAATCCAGACTCTGATAGTACTTGGGTGTGCGGTGTGGAGGGGAGGTGACCAGCCCTGCCCTGGCTGGGTTGTGGGACCACAGCCTCGGAGCAGGGCGGGGGAGAAGGTCCACAGAGACACTGATGTTTTGGAAGATAGTATTAATGTCTGGACAGCCACAGGGCAGGGGCAGTCTGAAAGCCCTTGAGCTTGACTTTCCTTTTAGAACTCTGGTTCTGAATGCACCCATTTGGGGGTGCATCTCGTGCTTTTTAATTTTAAATCTGCCGGTCAAGGCCGTTTCTGAGATGCCAGCAGCATGCGGGGGGTCCCAGCCCACCTCGGTGGAGTTGTGTGTGGTGATCTCTTAGGCAGTGACCAGAGCCGGTTCGTTTCCACGCTCTCCCCGCTCCCGCCCCCCGGAGGGCTTCGTTCGTGGAGGTCACTTGCTCCATTGATCTTCTCGCTCTGCTGTGGAACCCCACCGGCCAGAACAGTCCGAGAGCTGGTTTGGTGTGGGGTTTGATCCAGGGCAGAAAAGGAAAGAACTGATCTCCACTCCGGTTTCATCTTGTCAGGCTGGGAGTTCCTGTCAGCAGACACCCCAGTTCACTGGCCAGGGACTGTTAGTGGCTCTCGGGTTTGTTCATTTCAGAATTGCCTTTTCACTTTGAACTTGGGATGGCTGCTCAACAGGAACAGAAAGAGTATGACGCCGGGCTATGACTGTGCTCTCTGGACGCACCTTTCTGCTCTGCCACTCAGAGGTCACAAGCTGCTCCTGTCACCCTGTCCCGTTCACCCCCACCCCCACCCCCTGCCCCAGCTTCCACAGGCCCCGAATGAAGTTGGAAGTGTCTCCTTGCACAGTAGGCAGAGTGAAATGTGGAGGCCCGCAAGGGTCTCGAGAAGGTGCTAGGGGACCTTGCCAGCCCCAGGGAAGCCTCTTAGCCAGCACGGCCCCTCCCCCTCATTAATCAGTAACCCTGAGCGAAAGAGCTATTTGAGTCTTCTGCAAGCTTGGGTGCACAGTACAGGTCTTAAAAATAGATGGGCCCCATCTCCAGCTCAGTGGGGTCAGAGTGAAGACCCCCACCGGGGGGTGTTGCCTGGGGGAGGAGGCCTGGGTGGGGGGCATGCAAGAGTCCCGGGAGGGGCCCTGGAGATCGATAATGGGAGGGAGAGCTGAGGGCGCGCCCCCCCCCCTCCCTAGGGGCTGGCTGACTTTTCCTGGCTGAAGGTGGAGCTTTTTGCTTGCTGGTGGCCTCCAGGGCCTCAAAGTTTTTCTCATTTGCAAAATAAGAGGTTGGACTGGTCTCTCCCAAGTCCCCTTGCAGAACTTGCAAAGTATCCTGTGATCTGTGTGGTCTTTGGTTCTTGGATTTTGAGGGGAGGTAATGAGACCCCCTGTTGCTGAGGTGGTGCCTAGATAATGGCCTCTTGCATGCTCGAATAAAAACATTATAGTTCTTCACATTTCTTGGCTTGCAAATTCTCCCAAGAATGAGTGAACGTTGAGGAATCCTTCCCCATAAAATGCATATGCATACCAAAATTTGCATGCATTTTCAGGCCTTTATGCTTGTGATGGGCGGAAGCCCACTGGTGAATCACCTTTCTTGAGGCCTCCAGGTTAATGGGGAGCACCGGAAAGTATTAAAAGAGGTGGGGCCTTCTGTTTTGTTTGTTTTGTCTCTTTTTCTTTTTTCTTTCTTCTTTCTCCCTTTCCCTTCCAACTTTTTTTTTTTTTTTTTGGTTAAAGATGGCAAGAGAGGGAACACAATCAAGGGGAGTGTGAGAGGGAGAAGCAGGGAGCCTGATGGGGGGTGGGGGCTCAGTCCCAGGACCCCGGGATCATGACCTGAGCTGAAGGCAGATGCTTAACCCGCTGAGCCACCCAGGTGCCCCTCCCTTCCTACTTCTTTTTGGGCAAAATATACCCCACATTTCCCATCGTGACGGTTTTGAAGTGCATAGCTCAGTTGCATGAGTCCATCACCTTGCTGGGCAGCCTCCCCCACTGTCCTTCTCCAGGACCACTTATCTTTCCCAAACTGAAACTGTCCCCTCAAAACCCTAACCCCCCCAGCCGGCCTCCCACCCCGGGCTCTGGGCGGCCCCCTTCTCCTTCCGTCTCCGTGCATTTGACTGTGCTCGGTACCACATAGGAGTGCAGTCATCCCACACGTGACGTTCTGTGGCTGGCTGATGTCAAGCCTCAGAACCTCCTCAAGGTTCGTCCGTGTCGTAGCCCATGCCACAGTGTCAGTCCTTTCTTAGTGTAGGTGTTTCTACATCTTCGTTCATCCTTCAGTGGACGCACTTGTGTTGCTTCCGATTTCTGGCTGTTGTGAAAAATGCTGCTGTGAACATGTGTGCCATTAATCTCTTCAGGACTCTTCTGGATACACATCCAGAAGTGGGATTTCTGGGTCATGGGGTAACTCTGGGTTTGGTTTTTGGGGCAGCATTGTAGGGCAGCGCCATCTTGGCCCGTGTGTCTGTTGTGGACCGATGGCGTGGGGCGGGGGACTCAGATCAGCCCTCCTGCTCCCTGATGTAACTAGGTGGCTTTGAAGGGGAGCCCCAGCGCAAGGGGGTGGGAGTCTGTCCTGGGGCGGTGGGGGATGGCCGGCCTGGTTCTCCACAAGTAATACAAGCCAGATTGGAACCCAAATGTATGGGAGGCCCAGAGTCCTGTGAAACATGGGGCACACAGCACCGAGCAGCAGGCGATTTCTGGGGTGGGTTCTGGGGGGCCTCGCCATGGCAGTCAAGGGTGGGGGAGGCTTCATTCCTCTTTCACGGGCTGGGCACCCCCAGGCCTGGGAGGCCCTGGGTGCTTTGGGGGTGAAAGGGCTGGGGTGGCTGAACAGTGAGTGTGTCAAAGCCAGAGAGATTAGATTACAGAGGTAGACAGAAGTAATGATTAACTTTTCCAGTCTGCACACTGTCTCCAGTCTGTCGTACTGTTGTTTTTCCCTGTGAGTGCAGTGCCGGCCGGGCCTGGCCAGGCCGGGGTGTTGGGTTGTAAAGAAAGAGGAGGAATGATGGCTCTGGGAGCGAGCATGGGGGCGGGGAGCCAGGAGCTGGCCAGGAGAGGGAGGCTTTTCCATCAGATCCTGCATTGGAATTTATTGGCCGGAATGCAGTAAATGTTCAAAATGCCATCCCATCCAACAGTTTTCATAATTGTTGTGGAACAAGGGGAGCTGGGGGAGGGGAGGGATGAAAAGGACTTTTGTTTCTCTCTGTGTTTTTCCACGTCTTCGATGGTTTTCCTACCCTCTAGAAAAGCTGAAGTCCAGCAGGAGCTTTGTGGGGGATGGGAGGGGCAGGGCCCGTGTCTGGGTCCTGTAATACTGTGTTGCTTTTCGGGGTACTGGAGGCTGTTGTGCATGGGGCTTTGTTAACGGGCCCCACGGCAAAGGCAGCTCCCTGCAGAGCCCCAAGACCCGCAAAACCAGGTGGGAAGTGTTCTGTACCTCTGGGGGTCGTGTCCTTCAAAACAGCTGATGTATGCATCCATTTTTATGAAGATGCTTTTACGGAGTTTGAACACGTAGCCCACATACTTTGATGGGGTCAGTGCAGAGAAGAAGATGAGGGACTTTATACTCGTTTAAGAGATGGTTCTTTGGTTGGATTCATGTATGCCTTCCCACTTGGGAACCCATATGTGGAATTTGGGGGGGGTGGGGAATCTCTGGTCTCCAGGAGGGAGGCTGGGGGGTAAGCCTGGAGATAATGATTTGGACATTTTCCTGTTGGGTGATAGTCCCACTTGTTGTGTCTTCTGGGAGTGTGGCCAGGGTCCTGCCTGGTACCATGGCAGATACGTGCTGTGCAGGTCTGGGGGCTGTGTGTACGCAGGTGTGTGAATGCCCTGTCTAGGCGGAGGGTGGGTCAGGGTGTGCGATGGCGGGGAAGAGTCTTGAGATTCGAACTTGAAGTGATGAGGCTGGGTACACGCTCAACAGCCAGAGGCCCATTTACTGTAAATATTATGAATGGAGTTGGCCGGGCTGGGAGTCCCCACCCTTCCTCTGAGTCCTGTCGGAGCTCTGGAGCTGGGCAGAGCGGGCCTCCTCAGAAGGCAGGCAGCCGGGTACACGCTATAATTTGCATGGCTGAAGGCTGGGCCACAGGAAGCCGTGTCAGCCCGGCTGGCGAGACAGATGGGAGCTTTTGATTTGTGTGGCTTCCCTCCCCTCCCCGGCACTGCCCTCCGTTACAGTCTCTGCTGGCCAAATACTGCTCTTAGGAGGGTCCCCTGGGCTGGGGGCTGGCCTTGGACATTTGAGGGGCCTTGGGGAACACCGGTAGGGCCCGTTGGGAGAGTTGGGGGGTAGAGGACTCCATTTTAGCTTTAGTAACTGGTTGTAAGGCACAGTCGGGTATCAGTCTCCTAGATAATAAGCAGGATCTGCCGAATCGGTGAGCTCAAGAGCTCGCAGGAGGAGAGAGGTAATGGGCGAGAAACTTGAGGGGGCTAGGCCTGGGTGGACATTGGGAGGCATAGTGGTGATAGGGGTAGAGACCCTCCCCTGGGGAACCTCCTCTTCCTTAGAGCCGGGAGCGATGAAAGCGCACACACAGCTCGTACCTCCCCACGTTTAAAAAGAAACCAGTTTACAGAGGGACACACCAAAATCTGGCTCAAATCTCTTTTCCCTTTTGATTTTGTTCTGTCTTATTGTTGCAAATTAAATGCAAAAATGTGCCAGGCTCCCCAGCGTGATTTTCTTATTCTCCGGAAGGTAGTAAAAGTAAATGGAACCTGTGTTCATACTGATGGGGCACTTCCGTGAATCACAGAGTGTAGCCAGAGACTGGAGAGCCTGGAGGGAGGCCTGTTGTGTCCTCGTCTCCTTCGCATGAGTTAGGATTGGGTCACACTGAGCCTCTGGGAGGGCAAGCCACTTGGCCAAGATCGTAGAGCGGATTGCTGGCAAAGAAACTCGGTTCCTTACCCCGCTTGGTGCAGGGGAGCTGGACCCCACACTCGGGGTCCTCATTGAAAGGGAAGTAGTGAAGTAAAATGTGAAGTATGCACACTTAATTTTCTTCCTCTAGTATTTGGAGAGGGCCAGTAACCTCAGAGGTCAGAGGTAGCTGCCCACCGCGGCTCGCGTCGGCCACTGTTCTGGCCTGGGTGGAGTTCCAGCTCTGTTGGGCAAGTGATCGGTGCCTCTTTTCCCCCTTCCACAGCATAAAGACACCAATAGGATGCAACCGCATACCGTTGTCACGTGATCCCCTTCCCCTGTGCCCAGACATAGTAAATGCTCATTAGGTATGGGCATGACCCAGACTGTTCTTTTCCCTGGGGGGAGAAGGGATGGGTAGCATTGGGTAGTGTTTTCAAGAAGTTGGAGAACCCAAGGCAAGATGTCTGAGAGATGAGACCAGCATGTGTAGGCACAAGCCAGGTCATGGCCCCTGGCCACTTTGTATCAGATTGTCACAACAGCCAGGTGAGACTGGCCCGGGGAGCTCTGGGAGCTTAAGTCACTGCCAAGGTGCTGTGGGAGAGGGGTCTGAAGGGGGGTGTCGGACTCTAGCTGGGTGTGGGGGTATCGCACAGTCCGAGGTCCCTGGGGGCCAGGTTTTGGGGAGCCCGGCTGGTTGGACCACAGGGACCCCAGAGCAAGTTCTCCAGTCTTTGAAGCAGACCCTGTGGTCCTCCTGTGGCCTCCCCTCCCCGCTCCCCCCCCCCCGCCCCATCCACCTCAATGAAGAGATCTTGCTGCAGAGTCTGGAAACAGACCTTCTCAGTCCTGCCTTCTACCAACCAGAATCCATTTCCTGATCTCTGGTGGGGGAACCTGGGGTTAGTGGTGACGGGCTGAGTCTGAGCGTTTTCAGGGTTAACTGGGAAGTGTTTGGAGTTTGTTTCAACCCCTGTGGGTAACACGTTCCAAACCCCAGGGTTGTCTGTAGGAATCAGAGGGAGCCCTGGCGGAATCTTTGGTGTTCTGGACGAGATCGCAAACATGGCAGATGGGAGCTCCCTCCAGAATCTGTGGAGCTCAGACCCAGTGGGTTTTCTCCATGGCTGCTTTAGGTTTCAGTCTTTGGGGTTTGGACAGTAGACCCAGCAGGGTTCCTTGTTCATTGCGAGTGTTTGGGTTGAGAGTAGATGGGACAGATGGCCCCTCTTATCTCAGTCCTTGTCCCCGAAGTGGGCTGGTTGCTCTCGGGACAGCCAGTTTCCTGACCAGGGTGGGGAACAGGGCTGACGGGTGCTGTTAACCTTTGAGATGTCCTGAGGTGGGGGGAGGACGGGATGAGGCAACCTTTGGTGGCGCCTGAGTCCCGAGGAGGGAGGACCCTGGACCTGTGGCAGGCGAGGCGTGGCCGTGTTTGCGTTCCAGGGTTGCTGGGTTTAACTTGTGTGTCTCCCTGTGTGCCCTTTGCTTGCCCTTGGCCATCTGTGTGAAAGCAGCTGTTTCTGCCCAGTCTCTCTCTGCTGGGCCGCTGGGGAGGGGGCACACAGGCCTTGACCCACTGTGGGATTTTTGGCAGGGACATCTCTATTTTTTTAAAGATTTTACTTGAGAGAGCATGAGGGGGAGAGGGAGAGCCAGACTGCCCGCTGAGCCTGATGTGGGACTCGATCCCAGAACCCTGGGATCTCATGAGCTGAGCCCAAGGCAGATGCTCCACCAACTGAGCCATCCAGGCGCCTCGAGACATCCTCTTATTTATAGAGCCTTGCAGAGAGGAGAGTGGATTAGACCCCTCCTTGCCCACCTTTTACTCCTGTCCCCTGTGCCCCAGCAGTTGGGCAAGGGTAACACAGTGGGCCCCACTGCTGTGGCTCAGTCTATACTGGCCTGGTTCCCCACTGTGTTCCTGTCTGAAAAGGCCAGAATCTCAGGGACCCCTCTTTCCCCAGCAGCACTCCTCTGTATGGCGTAGCCGGGCACCAATGGCCTCCTCTCCGTGCCCTGTCCTCAGAGCACCACGGGGTGTTTTGGAACAGTCCTGCCTCTCTGGCCCTCACGGTCGACTTCATAAGCAAGAGACCCGAAATGGTACCATTGAGGCACTGGGCTTGGTCTGTCCTCTCTCCCTCCATTTCTCTTCATATCCTCACATCTTCAGACAAAAATGGAAAATTCTGGGGTCTGGTCACCTACTGCCTTTGAGAACCCTGGGCGTGCGAGTCATTCATGAGTCTCCAGTCTTCTAGAAGGGTCAGGACTGTTCATTCATGACCAGGGTAATTAAATAACTTTGTAAAGAGGCAGGGAGCTTCTTGTTAAGTGGTCTTCCCTAATGCAAGTGCAAACACAAGCAAAATCCTTTCCTTTCTCAACAGCCCTCCCTTCCTTTTAAAGGGTAGGTTTTTATGCTTTAAGGGAAATGAGGAAGGGGAGGGGGAAAACAACCTTAAAGGAATTTTAGGCGGATTCAGCATTTTTCTGGGGTTGCTCCAGAAATTCCCTAAACTGTAATAAAAAGAAAAAATTGTGAGCAGGCATCTGATTAGTTGGCTTTTTACAACACAGATTTTCTTTTGGATGCTTTAAAATGCACAAATAACAGTTTTAAAACAAGCCCCTGTATAGTTTTTGGGAGGAGGCAGAGAAGTTGCTGAAAATACCGGAAAAAGGTTGTAAAGCTCCGAGGGAAGTTAACAAGGACCTGCGAATCTTGCCTTTGGAGGATAAGTATCAGCATCCATGAGGAAAAGTCAAAGGCAGGCTTCTGAGTTCTTTAGTTCTTGGAATGAGGGACGCTTTTCTGTGTGAGAGCCTCCCCGCTTCTCCCCCTGAGGACCGGGGAGCCCCTCTAGGAGCTAAACCTTTTGACCTTTGTGGGGAGATGGTTGTGGGCTGTGGCCGAGTTCAGGGAACTGTGCTTCTCTGAAGATGATGCTGAGTGTTTCCCAGAAATGAGCCCAAATGGTGGGGAATTTGGGGCACATCTCTGAGTTGGCAATGTAGGATGTTGTCCCAGGCCCCCAGAAGTGTGATGTGTTAAAGAGGCCTTCGCTGGTGGGATGTTCTTGCTGGAAGGCATGTTTCTGTGTTCGGAGATGGAGATCGGAGATCGCCCAGGAGCAGTGAGGAGAGGAGGTAGCTGGCCGCTGGGAGGCTGGGGGTGGCCGTGGGCCAAGCTTGGAGGGGTAGGGCTGGGAAGGAGCCGGCGAGGGTCCTAGGGTGGTTTAGGGCACCTAGTGGGCTTACCAGGGTTTTGTTCATGCACAGGAACACCTATCGCTGCTGGTGATCTGGGCTTGGCCATTAACTTCAACAGAAAAAAGGCTTTTTTCCAGGGATGTCTGGTGGCAAATTGCTGGGTGGACTGGCGGGCTACACAGATGAAAGAGAAATGTGCCAGAACTCTTCCCCCTCTCCCTCTCCCACCCCTTCCCCCTCCCCCTAGGGCTGTGGGCCAGTCCAACCTCAGCGCCCCCCCCCCCCAGCTTCCCTTGCCCCCAGAGGCTGCTGGGCAGCCGGTGGGGGCCCCCCCACCCCTTTCTGGTGGACCTGGCACAGGCAACTTGATCCAGGCCCCCACCCCACCCAACCCTTCCCTGCACCTCCTACCCCTCCTCCTCTTCCCAGCTAGCTGGTGCCAGGTTTCAGGAGGGCAGAGCTCCATGAAACAAAGTATCTTGAGGCTCCACCCAGGGTCTCCTGAACCTCCCTCCCAGTGACTCCCCCCAACTCCTGCCCATCTCCCCATCTTCTTTCCAGAGGAGGTTTGTTGCCCCGAGTGGGGATAGTAAGCGGAAGCAGGGATAGTAAGCATAAGCGAGAGTTTCTTACATTTCAAAACACCCTCCTCCCTAAAACAGCAGGGCGGTCGTGCCTTCCTCCCCAGCAAACTTGGACGCCAGAGAGCTTGTACACAGATCTCACGGGTCTTTGGTACAGGCCCCCGCGCCCAGCTCCCTGGACAAGAAAGTTCAAAGATTGCCAGCACTCGGGAGTTTATTAGCAGTTGATGGATACTCTGCAGAAACAAGTTAATGCCTGATGAGTCACCTCTGCTTGGAGCCCTTGTCCCTCTCTTGTTTTTCCATATGTTCCAGAGTGTACGCACGCAAACACTCACATGCTCGCTCGTACTCACGGACTTATAGCCTTTCTCACACTGAGGCTTCATAGAACCGCGGGTTGGGGGTGACAGGCCAGTTTTCTGGGGGTGATTTTTGGAGGGGGCTACTAAGCAGAGAGCAGGGAGCCCTCAGCTTCCCCATTTTGTCTGGCTGGCTGGGTAGGCGTTTGGGAAGGCCAGTATGGGCGGGGAAAGGTGTCTGTAGGAGACAGTGGCCACTCAGAGTTGAGGGGGTGTGTGGCTGCCTCCGTGGGTCACAGTGCACGTTGTACAGACTTACTCACAGAACACCTCCGTGCGAGACTGGCTACTGCTTTAAAAAAAAAAAAAAAAGTTAATGGAGTTGACTGGTTCCCAGGTCCTAACATGCCTGTAAAGGTTGGAAGCAATTGTGTGCAGAGCTGCCCTGGGTTTTACCCAGCCTGCTGGGGCCAGCAGGACACAGGTCCCTGAGCCCTCGGCCATCCCACAGCCAGCCCCCGCCTTCAGGCCCTGAACCCCCAGTGAGTGAGAAGCGGGGCTGCAGGGGAAAGCAGGAGGCCTCTGCCTTTCCCCATTTTTGTTAACAAATACAAGACTTCCGGTCTCCGCCCTGCCGCCGCAGACCACAGCGTTCCTGCGTTCCTGCAGCCTGGCCTGGCTGGGGAGATTTATGGTTCCCAGTCTGAGGCCTGCCCCCTTGGCTCCAGCTTAAGGAGGAGTTGGAATGCCAGCCGCTGGGGCCTCCCTTTCCCTCCACAGGATCCCCCCCACCCCCTTTAAAGAGCTCTGAGTGTCTGTTTAGGAAAGTCACCTTACCAGGGTCACCCCGGGAGGGAAAGAACCAAGTCTAGGGAAGCTGGGGAGTGGGCGCCTGGGGGCTGGGGGCAGGGCAAGGTGTCTACATGCTTCTGAGGGGGGAGGGGGGAGAGGGGAGTACAACAGGCCGAGGAAGGGCACTGGCGGGAAGGTCAGCCCATCTCAGACACATAATCTTCTGTCTGGGCTGGAGGAAGCTTGGTCAGGGTAGTCTGGGCTAACACCAATCCGTGTGTTGTGATTTGGCATCTCGACTGAATTCCCCCTTTGTGTCCAGAGCTGCTGCTGACACACAGCGCAATCCTCTCTGTGAGGAAGATAGATGTTTATGCCCCAAACCACCTGCACTTTCATTTTATCAGATGGCGCTCCTTCATGACCGAGGTGCTGGCCTGAGAAGTTGGTGGCAAACACAGACAGCGCCTAGTGGGGGACCCTGGAGTCTGGGGACTTGGGTTCTGGGTCTGGCTGTGTCATCTGTGAGGCCCGAACGATAGGCCTTCTGGGTCCTGGTTTTCCCCTGAGGAGGACCAGGGGCTCTTAGACCCGTAAGCTTTTCAGGTCCCATTGAATTTAAAGGGCTGTAACTCTAGGCCATCTGGAAGGCCTTTTCTTGCCCCCAAACTGGGACTGGTGGAGTTCCTAAGGGTTCCCTGGCTTCTGAGCTCTGCAGGGAAAGGGCTTCCTTTGGCCCCACAGGCAGACACGGTGGTGTCCTGGGTCCCTGACCTGACTGTTGGGGGGTGTTGTGGGGTGTAGAGAGAGGGACAAGGTGCCCCAGGGAGCCCCGTGTTGAAAGGCGGGTTCTTTCATCCCTGGGCCCCCCATATGAGGACTGCAGACTGGCCGCATACTCAGCACCACCACCATCCCTGACGAGACCTGAGGTGGTCTTGGGCTGTCGTGGAGGAAGAGGGAACCGTCAGCCCTCATCACCACCAACCATGTCCGCCATCTTGTTTTGCAGATTCCCAACTTCTTCTGGAGCCTGGGGATCGGTCACACTGGTGCGTGGTGGCATACTGGGAGGAGAAGACGAGAGTGGGGAGGCTCTACTGTGTCCAGGAGCCCTCCCTGGATATCTTCTATGATCTACCTCAGGGGAATGGCTTTTGCCTTGGACAGCTTAACTCGGACAACAAGAGTCAGCTGGTGCAGAAGGTGCGGAGCAAGATCGGCTGCGGCATCCAGCTCACGCGGGAGGTGGACGGCGTGTGGGTGTACAACCGCAGCAGTTACCCCATCTTCATCAAGTCGGCCACACTGGACAACCCGGACTCCAGGACGCTGCTGGTACACAAGGTGTTCCCCGGTTTCTCCATCAAGGCTTTCGACTACGAGAAGGCGTACAGCCTGCGGCGGCCCAACGACCACGAGTTCATGCAGCAGCCGTGGACTGGCTTCACCGTGCAGATCAGCTTCGTGAAGGGCTGGGGCCAGTGCTACACCCGCCAGTTCATCAGCAGCTGCCCGTGCTGGCTGGAGGTCATCTTCAACAGCCGGTAGCCACGCGGGCCCAGGCCAACCGACGTTGCTGCTAACGTTTTCCTCCCGAGTGCTTGCTTTTCGTGCAGACTCTTTGGTCCGTCGCCTGTCTGTCGTCGTCGTCGTCCCCAGCCCTGCCCCGCTTCTTGTCGTTCTTGTTTATGTTCTGTTTGTTTTGTTAACTTTGAGAAATAGCTTATGAAGAAAGCAGTCAGGGTTTTTTTGCGGGGGGCAGGGGTGGTGGGGTATGGCCAGGGCAGCCCAGGAGGAGGAAGGGAGGTAAGAATCCGAACCACCAGACGTAGTGTAAGAATGGGGAGCGGGCCCTCACTTGGGGGTCCTCGAGTCCCTTGTCAGGGCGGACGGGTGGGCGAGTGCGTGTGCGTCTGTGGCTTGCACAGGTGTCCCTGCGGGGAGGTCTGTGCTCCCGGCTCTGTCTCTCCTGCCCTGTGGTGGACACACTCAGTGGGGCAGCGGCAGTGCCTGGGCAAGCTGGCAGCTGGGGTTCCAACAGCTGCCAGGAGCCAGGCTCTGTCCCCGATCCCTGGAAAAGCCTCCCCCCACCCCCCACCCCTGCTTCTCCCCTTCTAGGACACGGGCCTGTCTGCAGGCTTCTTAGAAGCAACCCTGCAAAGAGGCTGAACCAGAACCAGTTGTTTCATGCTTGTCTTCTTTCCCCTCCAGCCACCCTGCTGTCCTTGTGTCTTTTTTGGTCATCTGTTCCTGGATATCTCTGAGATGGGCTTCCCGAGGGCTACCCGTGCAGTATTGCCCTCCCAGGGCCCCTCCCAAGCCCCTCAGCTTCTCCCTTGCCCTGGTCACATCAGGTCCTGTCTGCCCCGCCCTGCCCCACCCCACCCCACCAACCCCAACTCAGAAAACCAGCTCAGTACTTTCCTCCCCTCTGCCGCCTATGTGTTGAGCTCTGCTGTTAGACCAGCGAGGGGAGCAGCCCTGGGAGGGAGACTTCTCGGCAGCCCCCCTTCCCACCAAGAAGGATTCGGTCCATCATAACCCAAGGTACCGCCCTGGGCTGACACCTAACTCTTCTTTCATTTCTTCTACAACTCATACACTCGTATGATACGTTGACACTGCTCTTAGCTCAATGAGCATGTTTAGACTTTAACATAAGCTATTTTTCTAACTACAAAGGTTTAAATGAACAAGAGAAGCATTCTCATTGGAAATTTAGCATTGTAGTGCTTTGAGAAAGGACTCCTTGAAAAAAAAAACAGACCCTGAGATTTATTAAAGAAAAAATGTATTTTATGTTATATATAAATATATTATTACTTGTAAATATAAAGACGTTTTATAAGCATCATTATTTATGTATTGTGCAATGTGTATAAACAAGAAAAATAAAGAAAAGATGCACTTTGCTTTAATATAAATGCAAATAACAAATGCCAAATTAAAAAAAGATAAACACGAGATTGGTGTTTTTTTCTATGGGTGTTATCACCTGGCTGAATGTTTTTCTAAAGGAGTTTATGTTCCATTAAACAATTTTTAAAACGTATACTTGATTCCATGTCCTCCAGCTCCTTTTTCTTCTGGTGGGAGGGGAGTAGGAGGGGACGTCCATCAGAATCCAGGACAGTGGGGTCATCTTGGCCCAGTGCTTGGTTGGGGAGGAATGGGAGGTGGGCCACAAAAGGGACATTCAGGACAGCCTGCCCGACCACCATCTATTCCCGTAGCTGCAAAGACCCCTCTTTTTGTTAGTACCCAGTGACTCTAGGCGGTCACTGGCCTGGTGTCCTGAATTTATCAACCTCAGGGATCCCTGAGTTACAAAGTGGGGAGGGAGGGTTTCAGCTCAACATGATTGAGAGGGAATTTCATCTCGCTGATTGGGGAGGAGGTTGCACTGGGGGATGGGATGGGGAGGAAACAGGATCCCTCTGGTTTCTGGTTGTTACTCCTTATGTCAAACCCTAAGCCCCACTGCACCTTTCCCAGAGGAAGGTCACTGTCACTTTGGATTTCAAGACTGCTTCCCTGAGGGCTAAGGACCTAGAGGGAAGGTTGATGGAGGTTGAGTGTTGATGGTGGGCAGAGGGATCATGCCACCTCCTAGGTCTCTCCCAAGCTCTGTACCGGGCACTCGTGGAGTTGGCTGCAGGGAACCCGGTCCAGGTCCTCTTCCGCCAGGGCTCTTCCTGTGACTGTTCCCTGTCTGCTGGCTCACCACAGTTCCAGTGGCACTTGCTGCTGAATCATCTCCCTGGGTCTGCCCCTGCCTCTGTCCCTGGGGTTTCTGCTGTTGGATCTAAGCCAGGTTTTGGATTCAAGGCCTCTGGCACAAGCGGTGGGTCCAAACTGGGCACCAGACAGGATTGTGTAGGTATCTAGATCTTGAACCTAAGATCGAGGGGATGGGGAGGTCTCTTTGGAGTGGGGGTTAAGATTTTGGGTATCATGGGTGCCTGGGTGGCTCAATTGGTTAAGCATCTGCCTTTGGCTCAGGTCATGATCTCAAGGTCCTGGGATGGAGCCCTGCATTGGGCTCTGCTCATCAGAGAGTCTGCTGCTCCCTCTGTTCCTCCCACTGCTTGTGCTCTCTTGGTCTCTCTCAAAGAAAATCTTAAAAAAAAAAAAAAAAAATTGGATACTGCAAACTGGTACAATTTCAAAAAACCTTTTTGGAGGGCCAAAGTGGATTATCAATATTCTATTTTGCCAAATAACGACACCAAGCCCTATGGCCTACAGGCACCGCTGTCATTCAATAGAATTACTATACAGTTGAGTAGTGAGAAATACTAATGCATTCTCATTTATGCTTAAGCATGTCTGCCAAATGGTCCGGGCCGGCTTGTTACACATGAGGTGATGGGGAACTTACTACCTATCAAAGCAGCTTTTTGCTTTTTATTGGTTGAAGTGAAACCGCCTCCATTCTAGTTCTGCAACCCAGAATAAGTGTAAAATCCTGTTGTCTGGAAAACACCCAAGGAGGGTTTTAATTAACTCTGGGGTGGTAGTGGTGGAGGAGGGGTGGGGGTGGGAGGTGTTACTTTAGGGAGCCGGCAAAGCCATTTTCGTTGACTCTGACTTGCATCGGCCTGCAGGAAGCACTTTAATAATAATAATAATAATTGCCACTTACTGGATGCGTAACCAGGTGCCAGGCATGATGCTAAGCTAAGCATTTAAGGGAATTACTTAACCCCCACTAGGACCCCTCTGCAAAAATACGGGTGTTGAGAAGTTAAAAGACTTGCCAAAGGTCACTTAGGGAGATGGCACTTGGAGAGCTCAGGATCTCACTCCAGGGTTGAGAGATCTTCGTCCTTGGTCCCTGCAGAGATGTCTATTTGGTGAAATCCTGGTGGTGACAGCCCTGAAACTCAAGATCAGAAGAAGGTGGGCCACCACCATGCCGCCTGCCTGAACAGCAGGGACTATGATGCCAAAGGCAGAAAGCTGCCTTCTTGTGTTATCTGGACTCGACTTGCAGCCCTGGGAGGCTGGAGTTGGGGTGGGGGCGCATGGCCCCTGGAGGCATGGCTGGCTGCAATGCTTAGGGGGAGCCTGGGGGTTTGTTGGCCACCGTGGTCATTCCCCCCACCCAGTCTTCCCCTGAACGCCTTCCACGTGCCAGGAGTACCAGGACTGCTGTGGGGGGTACCTTCCCTCGGGGGACGATGGAGGACAACACGCCCACCCAACAGGGGAGTACAGCCAGTACCCTGGACCACCTGGGCCTCCCAGAGGAGGCCGGGCTTCCAGAACAGCTGGGGTTTGGATTAATGGAGGGCAGTGAAGGTGCCCCCTATTGGAAGAAAGCTTTCCTGCTGCCTGATTCTTCTCCTTTGTCTTTCAGCTCACCCCTTACATTTTGGGATGTCTTGCAGGGTTCTGCCCTCTCCCTGGGCAGCCCCATCACTCTGGTGGCCGTATCTCCCCTCACCCATGGCTACCTCAGCCACAACCAGAAACCCGGGTTCTCTCATCTCCCTGGCCCTGGCTGCCATGTGAAATAACCAAATCCTGCCTTTCCTGCCTTATTTGATTTGTAATTAGAAAATGCAAATGTCTGGGACGCCTGGGTGGCTCAATTGGGTAATCAGCTGCCTTCAGCTCAGGTCGTGATCCTGGGGTCCCAGGATCGAGTTCCACATCAGGCTCCCTGCTCAGTGGGGAGACTGCTTCTCTTTCTGCCTGCCACTTCCCCTGCTTGTGCTCTCTTTCTCTCTGACAAATAAATAAAAATATTTTTTAAAAATGCAAAATCTGTCACCCACATTCTCTTTCAGGATCCACTCGTATGATTCAGTTCAGGGCCTTGGGGCGCCTCCGTGGCCTGCCTTCCTCTAGTCCCAGTGGCTGGCCTTTTAGCATCAGGCCCTGCAGACCTCACCTTTTAACCTCCCCCCGCCAGTCCCTTGGCCCCTGGAGACTCAAACACACCTTGCACCTGGCTTCTAAGCAAGTGCTTGCCAGCTTCTTCACTGGCTGTCTTTTCCTGCACCTTCGGGATGTAACTCAGGCCATACCTCCTCCAGAAAGCCTTCCGCCTTTTAAAAATGCCTGCCCTAAAGAGCCATCCCCATTGTAGGATTCTCTTTCCCCTACTGAACCCATGAGCTCTTGGCACTCTGAAGCCTTGGTTGGGGCCCACTTAGGACCCGCTATCCTAACAGCTCCTGGCACAATGCTAGCTAGACAGGGCTTGCCTCATGAATGAGGTAGGGGCAGGCAAAACTCCGGACTTAGCTTGGGCTAGGAATAGTTAGAATAACAATCAGCACTGATCCTGTCCTATGTGCTAGGCAGTATCCCAAGCATTCCAAGCACTTTAGAATGACCCCATATAATCCTTCCAACTGCCCTAAAAAGAAATGCCATTATTAGCCCCATTCTACAGATGAAGGAACTGAGGTTCAAAGAGTCGCCCAAACCCCCCGCCTCCCACCGGTAAGTGGCAGTGTCAGACTTCACCATCTCTCTGCTATCTGATCTCTACGGGCAGGCCTGGGTCATGGGGTGACTGCGTTGGGCATGTTTTTTTGTAAAACAAGTTCTGGTTTGGAAGGACCGAACTGATCTGATCACCCTTGAGCCCAGCACACGCAGCCTCTCCAGCGGGTCACTCGGGTCCCACACTCCGCCTGCCGAGGGGCTTTCTGTCAGTGAGCTTGTTGGCAGAAAACAACCGAAGCCCAGCTCCTGAATGAGTGGGCAGATGGGGGTCTGACCCCAAGTAGGATGTGACTGGGCCCTGGGGTGTTGCAGTCGGATAGACCAGGTCTGCCTACTTCCTTAGGCAAGCCACTTCACCTCTCTGAACCTCAATTTCTGAAACAAAATGGACCTTATACCTGCCTCCTGGGGCCACGAGGGGGGATCAGCGAGAAGATACATCTGAAGGGCTGGCCATATGGTAATTAGGTTGAGCCACGTGGGACAGCTACGATCTGACCATCATGACCTACAAAGACGGCAGTTTCATAGCATTTAATCTGCTAGATGCTCGAGTCAAGGCAGCAGCATTGATCAGGGGTCCCCAGACTTCTTTTTGTCCCGTGACCTCTGTGTGGTCTCACAAGGAAGCTGGCCACACAAGGAAGCCAATCCACTGTGGGGGGGTGGTCAGTGCCAGGGTGATCCCTTCCTGCTCCGAACGCCAGCAAACTGCTGAGCCCAGGCCTAGAGCAGGAGGTGCATGCTAGCTGGAGTCAGGTGGGGGGCTGGGGTGCCTTGGCCCTGGGGAGGGGGAGCCCCCCCAAGCTGTACCCACTGAGCCACAAGCAGCCAGCCTAGCCCCGGGTTTCCTGGTGCTTCGGCAGCAGCCCCGAGCTACCAGCTCAGCAGTTTTCCCCAACCAGAAGAGCCCCCCTTCTCTTTCTGAAAGTAATGATTTTCTAAAAATGGGGTCTCTCCCCACCCCCAGCTGCGATTAATGAGCTGAACACAAAGTGGCCACTGGAGGAGGGAGGCCCCTGGTGAGTTCGGACCAGTGCAAGAACTTTGATTAATTCAGGGATGATTTACTGGCTCGCGGGGGTAGGGGGCTGGGGGTGAAGGTTAGGTGAGGGCCGTGTTGGTGCCTATCCCCGGCCCAGTGTGGTAGAAGAGTAGGAGACAGAGTCTGGGCCTTGGATTTGCAGGCAGGACACAGAGGCCCTGGAGGTAGAAAGAGAATTTGTCTCTTAGGGCTGCATTGAACCTGAATGAAAATATGGTTAATTCAGAGATAATGATGTCACCTTCGCACACGATCTGCTAATAGTGCTGGAGGGAGGCTCTGATCAACCCCGTGTTGGGAGAAGAAACTGAGAACCCGGGACGTCAGTGACTTATCAGGGTCACCCAGCCTGGGGATAGCAGAGCCAGGCCGGGCAGCTCTCCTTAAGTTTATCCCAGGACTAGCCTTCCCAAAGCACGACACTCATCTGCTCCGTCCGAGGACATCCCTTTGGGACTCCTCTTCTACCGCTCAGCCTGCCACATCCTGGCAGGAAGGAAGGGTCACTCGGGGAGAAGCCATGTGCTCCTGCCTTCCCAGCTGCCCCTATAGTTTGTACGGGGCCATGCGACTCACTCTGGCCGATGCGCGGGGGGCCCCTGTCCAGGCTGAAGCATCAAAAGCCTGGTCAGCCCGTCCCCTTGCCCCAGGGACCTGGAAGATGCGAGCCTGGATCCCTGGATCCCGGTCCCAAGAAGCCACAGGGCCCACAGCAGACCTCGTGTGAAGGTGCACCTTCTGCGTGTTTCGTGGCTGATATCGGGCAATTTGCTTGTCCACATGCATCCGGGACCTGTTCCTCACACTCTCGTGCTCCCCCGAATCTGTAGTGCCCTCTGCTTCTCGTGAAGATGGGTCTTGCATCTGCAGCTTGGCTGGGGCTTCTGCGGGTCGGGCCCCAGCGCTCATCCTTCCTGGAAGCTTCCAGAGCACACACCTGGCTCTGGGCTTGTAGGAGGGGCGCAGTAAGTACCCACTGTCGAGGGTGTGAACCTCAAGGTCGCCTGCACGGGTGCCCCTTGAGGGATTGCTGGGGTGCCCTCTGAGGGCACAGTCTCCCCATGGCCTCCTGAAAATGGTACCCCCCTGCTCCTTACCTCCTATAAGCACTCGAAGCCCCTCTCCTCCTCAACCCACCCATCTCCTCAGGAGCAAGCCACCTGGACCCTTCGAGCCCAGCCCAGGGCCAGTTGAGTCTCCGCCAAGACCAGCGCCCTCCTGGGCTTCCTCACTCAGCCAAAGAGAGAAAGTTCCGGAAGCAGAGGCCTGGCTCAAGTGAACACACTGATTTGAATCCTCAGGGGGCATTCCCGGTTTATCACTCTTATCCTGCCTTAGTGGTCTTCACAGCACTGTTTGACGTCATATGTCTTGTAGGAACCCTGCCTAACACTTAACGATGTATCTGTTTGTAGGTTCTGCTAGCGGCTGACTCTCCCAGCAGAGACAAGGCTCTGAGATGGGCCCAGGCTTCGCTCCTGTCGCCGTCATATCCCCAGCATCCAGAGCAGGGCCTAGCATTCGATAGATAAGATATTCCTTGGGTGAACTGATGTGGAGTGACCACTTACCTTTCAGCTAAAATACATGCATTCGAGTTTCAGGTGAATTCAGTTTCCCCCGACAACAGTGAGTCGGCTTGCTTTATATTGTGAAAAGAAAGGAGTGCACCTTGCATTTGTCCCCCAAAAGGTGAACGTGAAACTCTGCCTCCTGGAGTGACCGTGAGAGCGACAGCTCCCTGCCCCCCACCCCGCCCTGCTCCGGTCCCAGCAGTCACGGCAAGCTGCATTTACTGAAGGCCAAGTCTGTGTCAGGCACTCTCTGCCAGGCACTTGGTGGTGTCTCCAAGGTAAGAGCTGTCATTACCCCATTTTACAGATGAGGAGACGGAGGCCCGGGGAGGGCCTCAGAGTTAGCAAGCGGCAGAGCAGCAGTCAGATCTGCCTCCTTCTACACACCTACGAGCCCCCTGGGAGGCTGCCGCTTGGCAAGTGCAGTTTTCTCGGTTTGTTTCCTTGAGGAGGTGCACAGACCTCCTGAGGCCCACATCCCCCTGAGGCAGCTTGAGATTCTGGGCGTATCTCTGCCAGGCCGCCTGCTCCTGGCCAGGTGTTCCTGTCCCATCAGGGCCTGGAATCTTCGCTGCATCTGGACTTTGTGTCATCAGCACCAGATCTTTTAATGACACACTGCAGCCAGGGAAATTACAGTGCCTGGGAGACTTGTCTCAGAGGCCCTGCCCAGGGTAATTCCAGAGCAGGAGAGGATGCTGGGAATACAAGAAAGACAGGGTCAGGCTGCCAGCCTTGGTAATGGAATGGTGTGTACTGGTAACAGAGCATGGGGGGATGGAGAGTTTCCTTTTATTTATACAGACTTTTGTTTTCAAATTTTAAAAATACCCCAAACCCCCAAATCAAAGGTAAAAACCATCTTCAATGTCATCATTTAAAATTATGCCTTCCAGAGCCACTCCCAGAGGCTACGGAGGCTTTAATACATCCCCTTTCTAAATTTGGCCTCAGCTCCTACACACACACATATACACATCTCATGAATGAAGCCGTGGTATACACATCGGCCTGCAACCTGCTTATGTCACTTAATAATACATCCCAGACATTTCTGCAGACTGTTCATTTTCATGTCTAGTATTGGAGCTGAGTTGAAAAGATGCTGGTATTCATTTAAAAGATACACCCCTTGATGCTGGATGGGACTGTCGGAGCAGGACAACTCGAACCTTCTTCTGAAGATGGTGTGGGTATGAAATGGTTGAGTGATTTTTTGAAAACTGGCAGTACCCTCTAAAGATAACCACACCTGTATCAGAAATGCATACATGTACATGCAACAAAAGGTGTGTCCAAGAATAGGCATAGCAGGGCTCTTCAAACGGTTCCGAACTGGAGACAATGCCCATCAAAGGTAGAACAGATTTTTTTAAAAAACGCAGTTAATTTATACAATGGGCATCACACAGCAGCGGGGACAAATGACCACAACCAGACACAACAGCAGAGTGACTCTCATGGGTAGAACGCTGAGCTGAAGGCATCTGACAAGAGCGCACGGTCCATGATTCCATGAATGTGAAGTTCATGTGTATCACGCTGAGTGTCAGGCAAAATGGATCTCGGTGTTAGACATCAGGAAGGGAGCAGGAGAGGAGCTCCTGGGGCTGATGAGGTTCTAGTCAATCTAGGGGCTGTTTAGGTGAGATGCTCAGTTTGTGACATTCACGGAGCTGTACCCCCAGGACTGGCACACTTTCTGTGCGTGTGCACTGCTGTTAGAGTCTGTTTTTTAAATTAAAAATTTTTTTTTTAATTTATTTATTTGTCAGAGAGAGAGGGAGAGAGAGAGAGCACGAGCACAGGCAGACAGAGTGGCAGGCAGAGGCAGAGAGAGAAGCAGGCTCCCTGCCGAGCATCCTTGCTGATCCTCCCTGATGTGGGACTCAATCCCAAGACGCTGGGATCATGACCTGAGCCGAAGGCAGCCGCTTAACCAACTGAGCCACCCAGGCGTCCCTAGAGTCTGTTTTTTAAGGAGGGACTCAATGGCATGCAGTCCCTTCTCCCCTGGGGGTGTCTCTCCCTCTTTCTCAGGACCCAGTCAGCGCATGCGCAGGATGCGCCGCGTCTGAGAGTTGGACATTCCGGTGCTGGCATCCCTGGGACCTGGTGACCAGTGTCAGGTGAAGACTCAGGCTGTCCTGCCTCCCAGCCATTCTCGGGTTGGTCAGTGGGCAGCTGAGGAGGAGGAAGATGAGGGAGAGGAGGAAGAGAGCAGCAGGCAGCTGAAAAGGAAACTGGGAGGGGACTGACAAAGAGCCTCGTGGATGGGCAACTGCGAGGGTGGTGGAATTTCTGGATCCTGGGATCCTGGGTACTATTATGGCAACAATATCTACGGCTTCTACTATTGTTAGTTCTAATAGGAGCTAACATTTCTTGAGCGCTTGCAAAATGCCAGGCACTGTGCTAAGGGCTTTATATGCAACACTCCTTGTAACCCTTTTATTGCCTCTGTGGGTAGTTTTTAGTATCCCGTGTGCATCCTGGCTAACATACGTACAGTCTCCCACCAGACCCTGCTTAATTTTGATTGTTCAGTTTGTTCATTTTGAGGACCTAATAGGTACTAGACCCTTCTGGGCACTGAGGCAGAACACCTGGTGTGTCATACAGTCCCCAGTGTCTGAGCAGGTTCATAAGTCGCTGTTTTTCCAAGCCAATATTCTTTGCTTTAGGTCTTATTTTGGGGGTGCTCAAAATAGGTAAATGTATAAATAAAGTTCCATTTTTTTGCTATTTATTTTGATCTCTTTAGCAACCCATGTTCACTATTTAAAAATCAGAGATGAAATTAATAAGAAGAAAAAATAATTTTAAAAAATTACTTCTGGGGGCGCCTGGGTGGCTCAGTGGTTTAGCCTCTGCCTTTGGATCGGGTCATGATCCCAGGATCCTGGGATCGAGCCCCGCATCTGGGCTGTCTGCTCAGCAGGGAGCCTGCTTCCTCCCTCTCTTTCTGCCTGCCTCTCTGCCTACTTGTGATCTTTGTCTGTCAAATAAATAAATAAAATCTTTAAAAAAAAAATTACTTCTGGCCCCATGATCACAGAGCACCTGCTAACATCTGAGCACATCCCTTTTGGATTTTTAAAAAGTACATTCTAATGGGCCCACCATGTAGGAGATACTCAAAGAAAATTTGTTAAATTGTTATAAAATCACATTATCATATGGTTTTGCAAGCCTCAGCCCCAGCCCTTCTGTGATCTCCTGAGGACATGTTCTAGGTCCAGGAATGCCCGGCCACTTCTGACATTTTCTCTCCTCACTGAGCGGGGAAGGGGTGAATTATTTTCATGTGTTTGAGGGACATTTGCATTTTTCCTACGAATTTCTTACTTATATCTTTTGCTATTTTTTCCTCTTGGTTTCTTATTCTTTATGGTCATTTATTTCTCAATTAATTTTTTTCAAAATAATTCACGAATTTAAAAAGTCAAAGACTACTGAAAGCCAGTGGTTCACTGTCCTTCCTTCTCTCCCTTAAGTTTACCAGAAAACCCTTTCAACTCTTCCAGTGTTTCTTTTGGTATTTATGGCCGTATTTCCTCTTTTTTTAGTATTTTAAAATTTCGTACTGTTTTTTAAAAATATTTTTATTTATTTATTTGACAGAGAGAGAGAGAGAGAGAGAGATCACTAGTAGGCAGAGAAGCAGGCAGAGAGAGCGGGGGCGGGGGGAAGCAGGTTCCCCGCTGAGCAGAGAGCCCATGCGGGGCTCGATCCCAGGACTCTGGGATCATGACCTGAGCCGATGGCAGAGGCTTAACCCACTGAGCCACCCAGGCGCCCCATCTTATTGGTTTAAAATGTAAAAAGATGTTCATCAGCAAATATCCACAGGTGCAGAAGTGTGTTGAGAAAAATGTGAAAGCCCTTCTCAGTGTGTTCAGGACACTTTCAGAGGTAATCTACATTACAACTGTGATTATATCACAATGTTTCTTTTTTTAATAAAATTTTAAAAGTTTGTTTATTTATTTATTTATTTTTTAGTAATCTCTGAGCCCAGTGTGGGGCTCGAACCCATGACCCTGACATCAAGAGTCACATGCTCCACCGACCAAGCCAGCCAGGTGCCCCATCACCATATTTCTTAATAATTCCTTTATTCTAGTATTTCTCGATGCACCCATTTTAGATATTATCTATTAAGTTGCTAGTCAGTTTCTAGCTGGGGGTTAGCTCTCTTGAATCTTCACACTGGGTCCCTTCTCATCAATACTTAAGTCAGCTTCTGCCAGGACTCTTCACTGTTGAGCCTTGGAGTAGACTCTGATTGCATTTCCTTCCCTCCCTCCCTCCCTTCCTTCCCTTTTAAAGATTGTATTTATTTGACAGATAGAGAACACAAGCAGGGGGTGCTGCAGGCAGAGGGAGAGGGGGAAACAGGATCTCCGATGAGCAGGGAGCCCCTCATGGGGATAGTAGGACCCTGGAATCATGACCTGAACCGGAGGCCGCTGCTTAACCAACTGAGCCACCCAGGCACCCCTGTATTTATTTTCTTGCACAACTCCCTGATATTCCTGGAGTTGAGACTTGCCAGGTTCTTTTCATGTTCTTAGAGTTCACTGCACTTTCTGCCATTGCTTTTCACACTCCTCAGGCCCTTCTCCATACAGTTTTGCTGAGATTAAAGCTGTCAGACAGCACTGTTCTCTCCCCAGGCCTCTATCCTTCTGCTTTCATCTGGACAGGCTGCCTTTTTGGCCTGGCGCACAGCACCCCTGCTCCTCTCTGGGATCTGGGGTTGCTTGTTCCCTAGGGCTCATGAGTTCACCTATGCTATTTTAGTCTCTCATTTGGGTGCCAATCATCTTTAAATGCTGTATGTACCATGTTTTCCTTCCTCCCTCCCTCCCTCCCCACCCCGCCTTAACCTGCCTGAGGACTGCATGGCAGAAGGGAAAGGAAGGACCCATCAGCCGCCTCTGCTCCATCGTCTCCAGTAATTCCACTCTGGCCCTGGACTTGCAGAGTCCCCTCAGCAGTGCTAAAGCCCTGTTGGTAACTAGACTGTCCTGAGCCAGAAGCTTGTTCTGGGGCACCTTTTGTGACCAGATCTTCCCTAACGGGGAGTCACCCCCTACCCCACACAGCTAACCATTCACCCGAGAGCCCTCTGCAGAGAAATGACCTCTCCTGTTGCTTTCTCAGTGATTTTTGGTGCCCATCGTACAAAGAGCCCTTGAACATGGAATCCAACACCTCAGATCCATCTGCTGGAAAGCTGAGTCATCTTCCTCTTTTTTCCCCTCTGCTCCCTACCCTCCCCCGCCATGTGCTTTTTTCCCATCCTGGACTAGAAATTTCTTTCTCTCTCTTTCTTTCTATTATTTATTTATTCTTTTTAAAAAAGATTTATTTATTTATTTATTTATTTGACAGAGAGAGAGAGAGATCACAAGCAGGCACAGAGGCAGGCAGAGGGAGAGGAGGAAGCAGGCTCCCCGCTGAGCAGAGAGACCAATGCGGGGCTCGATCCCAGGACCCTGAGAGCATGACCTGAGCCGAAGGCAGAGGCTTTAACCCACTGAGCCACCCAGGCGCCCCTATTATTTGTTTATTTATTTGACACACACACACACACACACACACAGAGCACAAGCAGAGGGAGAGGGAGAAGCAGGCTCCCCTCTGAACAAGAAGCCCAACATGGGGCTCCATCTCAGGACCCCGGGATCGTGACCTGAGCAGAAGGCAGATGCTCGACGGACTGAACCACCCAGGCATCCCTAGCGGTTTTGTTTGTAAAAGCTATGCACTTCCACACCTCCACACCTTTGCACAGGCTCCTCGCCTGGATTGCACTGCCCCCCCCCCCGGCCCCGCCCCATCTGATGAAATTCATTTCTTCTCTCAAAGTTCAGCTGAAGATCTAGTCCTCCAAGAAGCCTTCCAGTCTCTCCTGCCGGTGTGAAAACACGTTCTACACCACTTTATACAACACTTTCTTCTAACCTCCATCTTTGTCGCTGTGGGAGGGCAGGAAGAGGAGTCACGTAACCCAGGCCAGATCCTGTCACCAGCTAGCCTCTGCTCGTTCCTCCGTCCCTCTGCACACACTCTTCATGGATAAGAATCTGACTGCGTTCAACACCGGTTGTGTGCCATACCCTACGCTAAGAATCTTGCTTACATAATACAATTACGCACCGACCCTTCAACAGACGAATGGATAAAGAAGATGTGGTCCATATACACTATGGAGTATTATGCCTCCATCAGAAAGGATGAATACCCGACTTTTGTAGCAACATGGACGGGGCTGGAAGAGATTATGCTGAGTGAAATAAGTCAAGCAGAGAGAGTCAATTATCATATGGTTTCACTTATTTGCGGAGCATAACAAATAACA
>PISX010010023.1:0-72539 GCA_004024625.1 Mellivora capensis | reverse complement strand
TACCTTTCTCTCCATTCTCTCCTAAAAAAACTTCCCTTTATCCCTAGGCTCCCTAGAAGAACTACCCCAACTCTCCTATTCTCACCTGGGCCCCAAATTATTAAATATTAATGTATTATTACCCTCTTCTCTCCAACTCTCAGATCCTATTCATTCCTCTAACACAAAACTAGAATGAAGTTGCTCTTGCCAAGGGGGCAAGGATCTCCAGATTTTCAAGCCACTGAACAATTTACAGTTCTTACTCTTACTCAGCAGTAAGAACTTCTTGGCCCTATAGATGTCTCCTTCCCCCCCACCCCAAATGCTAATCTGGTCTCAATGTATACTTCCTTAAGTCCCCTTAGTGGTTCCTCACTGCCTTCACCCGACATGGGGGTCCTGCGTAGCCTCTCAGTCATGACTCATCCCCTTACTTTCTCCATGCCAACCACACTGATTTTTTCTTTTAAATATTATTTATTTATTTATTTGACAAAAAGAGCACAAGCAGGGGAAGCTGCAGAGGGAGAGGGAGAAGCAGGCTCCCTATTGAGCAGGGACCCAGACGGGCCCAATCCTAGGACCCTGGAATTGTGACCTGAGCTGAAGGCAGACTGACTGAGCTACCTAGGCACCCCTGATTTTTTCTTTTAAAAAGATAAACAAATAAACTTGCCACAGGAACTTTGCACATTTGATTTCCTCTACTTGGAAGACCTTTCCTTTCCCTCTTCACCATAAAAAACTTCTGGCCTTTCAAATTTCACCTCTAACATTATTTTTTTTTCAGAGAAGCCCTCTTCAACCTTCTTATTGGGTCAAATATCCCCATGCTAGGTTTTCACATTATCAAGTACCTTTCCTTTATAGCTCTTACCATAGGCAATTTTTGCCCCTGTCTCCCACTAGACTGTCATCTCTGGAAAGAGAAGGACCAAGACTATTTTTGCTCATTGTTATCTTATCCCCAGCAACTAGCATGTTGCTTAGCACATGGTAGGTGATCAATAAATATTTGTTTAATAAATGAATGGTTTCATAAATGAACAAGCCTTTATTAGTTGCCAACCATATTATATGCCAGATTCTTTCATTAAATAGGAATAATATCAGATGATTTATAATGTCCCTTCAAACTTTTTGTCTATTTTTTGCATAAGGAAAAATTCGTTTTTAGACTGTCACTTCTTCATGCCAAATAGGGCTTCTTGTGCCAAGAGAGTATGCCATTTATTTTAGCCCTTGAATGTTAACTCATACTATTAACCTAGTTATGCAATTCTAGGAACAAAGATAGGGTTTGACTTAGAAAGACAAAGGAAAAGGATCCTTAAGTTAAATTCAGAAAAAAATTAGCCATTGGGTGGCTCAGTCAGTTAAGTGTCTGCCTTCAGCTCAGATCATGCTTTCCAGGTCCTGGGATTGAGCCCCATGTTGGGCTCCCTGTTCAGTGGGGAGTCTGCTTCTCTTTTTCTCTCTCCCTCTGCCCCTCACCCCTGCTCATTCTTTCTCTTTCTCGCAAATAAATAAAATCTCTTTAAAAAAAAGAAAAAAATGTAAAAAAATAGTTTATAAAAATAGATAATTTCTTTGAAGATGGGCTCCAGTGATTTGGAATGCCCTAGCAATAAGAAATACATGTCATGATATGAATTTAACTGTCATGAAACAAAACAGAAGACATTATAGCAAGTACACCATGACCAACAACAGCAGATTTGTTTTTACTGTCTGAAACCTTAAAATCACCCCATTTTTTTCTTAAAGGCACAAGAGAATATCTTTAGAATATGTCTTGATAGGGCAATTTTTTAGGGGGAAGGGCAGTGGGAGAGGAAGAGAGAGAATCCTAAACAGGCTCCATGCCCAGCATGGGGCCTGATGCAGGGCTCCATCTTACAACCCTGAGATCATGAACTGAACCAAAGTCAAGAGATGCTTAACTGACTGAGCCACCTAGGCGCCCCTTGATAGGCCATTTCCGAGAATTACAAATACACATATTAACAACTCCCTTAGTCTGTGAAGAAGTGTCTATTTTATTCTTTACAGGATCCCGAAAACATCTAGTACAGTGCAAATGTATATGTGGGGGCTTAATAAAACTCATCATCTTTTGAGCTTCTTGCAGCCCATTCTGCTTTTAAAGGGATGGATCAGTATCCCTTTAGGTATTCAGTACTTAAAGGTATTGTTACTGAACCTAACATAAAGTAATATGTGACCTTGAATTCCTTATTACATGTCTCTGTGTTTTTCCACCACTTCATCCCAGAATTTTGTATGCTGCCCAGACCCTATTTCTCTTGA
Source organism: Mellivora capensis (assembly GCA_004024625.1). Classification (NCBI taxonomy): domain Eukaryota; kingdom Metazoa; phylum Chordata; class Mammalia; order Carnivora; family Mustelidae; genus Mellivora; species Mellivora capensis. Next base: position 70,247 of record PISX010010023.1, on the reverse strand, counting down.
TTGATGAGTTTGCAGGTTTTCACAATAGTATTTTGGAGTAAATCAGTTGTAGCTCCCAGTTACGAAAATGAATACTGACCTCTCTTTTTCTTTAAGTAACAAAAGTTCTTCCTCTTAGGTGTCATAATTTTAAAGATAATTATAGCTTTAATCCTCAATTTTTAAAAAACCATATACAGTCTTTTTCACTTTCTACTTTTCAACTTTTCTTATGATCTTAATGTTTTTAGTCTCTGACTCTGCTGGAGCTACCTTCTTTTAATATCCATATAAAATGTCCCGTGGGAAGAAGTGTCTTTCTTAAGGATCCTGAGGGTGCCCAAGGTGGGAGTTGGAGAATGGGGTTGGTGTTTCCAGCAAGGGAATGAGAGGTTCCCAGTCCCCACACCATGTGAACATACAATCCTCCTCATGACTTTAGCTCTGACTGCTTCTCTCTGTGCATACAGCTTTGCCCTGTCATTTTCTGAAGCCCAGTACAATAAAGTTGCCCTTGGGAATCTAGAGCGGGGATAACAGCAGGGCATCGGGGGGATGACTTTTCCTTAGGCCCACTGCCTCCGTTAAGTCAGACACCCTTGTTTGCCAAGATAATTTCTACAACCTCCTTATCTGCTGTGAGGTCTCCAGGTCTCTGATCCAGTCTCTCAAAAGGTACCATCTGAAAACTCTAAGTCCCTGTTACCACACAAAAGGGAGAGGTTCAACTCTGGCCTTCTTCCTCAGTTCTGGGCCAAACTTTACATATCTAAGAAGGCCGGTTAACAAGCTCCTCCAAAGGCAAACACAGAATTGGTAGGTTTGGAAAAATTGGGGGCAGTATTCCTCTGTGTAGGCCAAATCTGATTTGTAAACCGGCTGCCCATATCTGCCACACACGCTCTCCTGTTCCTGCCAAGAATTCCTCCAGGAAGGAATCCTGGTTTCTTTTTTCTTTTACATTAAAATGACACTGATGATATTATTATCATGTTGTTATCAATAACCTAAAAATACAAAATCTTGTGGAATACTGATTTGACATGTTAAAAATAGGAATTTTCTTACAACAAAATTTCTTTTCCATCTTGAGTCTGAACGCTTCTGCTAAAGTGTATGGTACTCCTGATGCTTGCCAGCAGTGCTTTTCAAATCTTTTTGGCATTACATCTCTGTTTTTTATTTATAAATAGAAATATCTGAAATATGTGAAACTATATACCAGGCACATGGAAATAGAAATGAAATGCATTATCTTATGGGACACTCAGAATGGTGGAGGAAAGAGAATAAAAGTTAAACCATATTCTTTAGCCTTAAGAAGAGAAATCTAGGTCAGAAATATCGAGAAAATATATTGAAAGACCATGCCTTTGGAGTGAGAAAGATCTGGGGTCCAGTATTTGTTCTGTCTGTAATTAGCTGGGCAAGTCACCTTGGGCAACCCTCTCTGTACGTACCTGTTTCCTCATTTATAAAGTAGGAATTTTAATACTTCTGAGAGTTATAATGAGGATTAAATATACTAGGAATGTGTCTGGTATGTGACAAGTGTTTCATAAATACCAGGATCCTTCTGTTCTCCCTTTCTCTCTTCTTCCTTCCAAGGTGGGGTGCTACAGCAGTTCCAAAACATAGAATTCTATAACTTAGAATCTCTTATAATTAAGATGAGTAAAATTTTTTTATAGAAAGGGGTATATACATACACATACATATGTATGATTTTTTAATAGAGGGTAAAGTAATTTAAAATGTTTTCTCTTTAAGGAGTGGGAGAGAGTATAGTAGAAAAGAAAGAGAAACCAGGCTTTGAATATCCTCATTTTATTTATTTGACTTTGAAACTGTGAAAATATTCTATATACTTATAAAACAAGATTAAGTTTAAAAATTGCATAGAATCCTAGCCTTTTTTAGCATGTCATTTACAGCTAGAAATAAATCGTGGTAACACAGATCAAAGCTGAACTTATGAAAAGAAGAGAATATGCTGCTATTGTCTGAGTTTTTTTGTTGTTTTTTTCATTTACATTTTCTTTGCTTTGCTGGGTAGTGTTTGGTTTATTTAGTTGTACTTCATAAGTGAATTTACTCACTTAGATAAACCTGTATCATATAAATCTAAAAAGAAAAATAATTTAAAAAATGAAAAACAATCCTTAGACAGGGAAGAGGAAATGAAACAAAATTAATCTTACTGTGTTATCAGTTGTTGGCAGAAAGGAACTATAGTAAGTGAATTTAAACCTGGTAATTGGACAATACATCCATAGTGGGATATAGCCTAAGCAGAGGAGAGAACAACATTTTTTGTAAATAGTTTGCCAAGAGTAATTTTTTTAAAAAGATTTTATTTATTTATTTGACAGAGAGAGAGAAAGACCACAAGTAGGCAGAGAGACAGGCAGAGAGAGAGAGGGGGAAGCAGGCTCCCTACTGAGCAGAGAGCCCAATGCGGGGCTCGATCCCAGGACCCTGGGATCAGGACCTGAGCTGAAGGCAGAGGCTTTAACCCACTGAGCCACTCAGGTGCCCCTGCCAAGAGTCATTTACCTGAGACTGTTGTGTGTGTATTGTGGGACAAAGCAAATGAATAATTATATGACATTCTGAATAAAATTCCAGGATTCTCAGCTTCAGAGATATAAGAGATTAAGTAAAAATACTTACAAATTTAAATTAGAAGTATCAGTTGAATTCATGAGGAATTTTATCTTCAAAGATTTTTCCAACTTTGTCCACTTACAAGGCCTAGAAACAGTAGCTAACCTATTAGCAATGGGCACCTTTAGTGCCCAGATTGTTGTTGTTGTTGTTTTTTAAGATTTTATTTATTTATTTGACAGACAGAGATCATAGGTAGGCAGAGAGACAGGCAGAGAGAGGGGGAAGCAGGCTCCCTGCTGAGCAGAGAGCCCGATGCGGGGCTCAATCCCAGGATCCTGGGATCATGACCTGAGCTGAAGGCAGAGACTTTAACCCACTGAGCCACCCAGGTGCCCCAGATTGTTGTTTTTAAATACCATTTCCCACTAAAAGGAACATTGGCCCTTTGTAGAAATGTCTGAATTCAAGTCTGGGGTAGGTGATGTATAAGACAAGCCTAGAATATCTTGTTATATCAGAAAGAAAGTAAGTAAGTTATGAGACAAAAAATATATACATAGATTGGGTCATTGTATCTGGTTTCTGGCACAAATCTAAAACCTTTGCAATTTCTTGATAGGAGTGTTTTTTGTTATTTGTAATAAGTTCCTTTCAACCACAGCAGAGTTTATGCTAATGAGCTGACTCTTTTTTGGCTCCTTGATAGAACTGGGCTGGTGGCTGATTGCCAGAGGAACAGAGCACAAGATTAGACGGTTGGCACTTTCAACCCCACTTCCTTCTGACCTCCAAGGAGAGGAAAGTGGCTGGAGGTTGTGTTCTTTCTTCAAGGGCTAATGATTTAATCAGAGTTGCCCACATAATGAAACATAGACAGAAACGGAAAGAATGAGGATGAGGGAGCTACTGGCTTGGGAGGATGGCGTGCCCATGGAGGGCTTGGAAGCTCTGTGCCCTTCCCCCTGTGCCCTATTTATCTCTTTATTTGGCCATTCATTTTTATCTGGCTGACAATAAGTTATCATTGTACATACAGTGCTTTCCTTGTTCTGTGAGTCATTCTAGCAAATTTTTGAAACTGATGGTGTGGAGGGGGAGATCATAGGAACCCCTGAATACATAGTCAGCTGGACAGAAGTTTGGACAGCCTGGGCACCCCATTTGTAGCTGGCATTTGAAATGGGAGCAGTCTTCTGGGACTGAGCTCTTAACCTGTGGTGTCTGTACTAGCTGTGGGTAGTGTCAGAATTGATTAGAATTATAGGACACTCAGTTGGTGCCAGACAGTTGGAGAACAGTTGCTTGGAAAAGCAAAGAGAAGCGGTCAACTCAGGGGTTACATTGAAGAGATTTTTACTAGATAGATGTGGTAATTTAAGTATTAATGAGAATAATGACTGCAAGTATGCTGAACTCTTAGTTCATAATCATCATAGAAAAAAAATTACTCCTCATTGGAGGATGCTAGAAAACCACCCCATTATTTTAAAAACTATTTAAAAAAATCGAGCATTTATCTGGACTTCCCTATGTAAAGTGTACTATTATATAACCAAATAGAAGCATTGTAATTAATAAATGAAGAAATGATAGAATTAGAGTATCCCTACAATGTAACTTCCAATGAATTAGTGGATTTAGGCATTCATTCCACATCACAGGAGGCTAACATCACAAAAAGAGAGACACTCAGAAGTTATATAATTCTTAGGGGAAGAGCTTAACACGACTTACAAAATATTCTTGCCAAAAGACTTAAAGACCTGATCAGGTCTTTAGATCCAACTAGAACATATAGGAAGTACAGGTAATAGTTTGTTAGGCCACACCATGGGGATGCAATCAACAAGATCCCGACTTCAGGAAACTAGAATTATGACTCTATTTCTCCCACAAATAAATTGGAAGGGGAGAAAAAAGAAGGAGGGAAAAACCTACACATTGAAAGAGACCTAAAAGATATATACTAATTAATTGCATTGTGGACCTTATTTGGATCTTAACCCAAAAGAACAATCTATTAAAACCAAATGAACATAAAAGTCATTTGTGATATTATGAGACAGAGATCTTGAGTGTAGCTTCATTTTCTGTGAAGTACACTCTGTAACAATGATTAGCATGCAGGAAATTTATTGGAGAGCGCTCCTGGGAACAACATCTGTAGGGGAAGGGAAAACCCCAGGACTGGATGGAAGAAGAAGGTGGGCTGTGTTATAGTTATGGCAAGGCCTCTGCCAAGCCTGCAGGAAGCTCTGAGCCGGGATGGCTCCTTAAGTAGTGCCAGTTGGGGTATTTGTCTTTCTCTGACTTATTTCACTTAAACTTAAACCCTGTAGATCCATTCATGTTGTTGCAAATGGCAAAAGCGCATTCTTTTTTATGGCTGAGTAATATTCCATTGTGTAGATATACACCTCATCTTCTTTATCCATTTATCTATTGATGGATACTTGGGTTGTTTCCATATCTTGGCTATTGTAAATAATGTTGCAGTAAATATAGGGTTGCATGTATCTTTTCAAATTAGTTTTTTGTTTGTTTTCTTTGGGTAAATAACCGGTAGTGGAAAGACTGGATTGTATGATAATTCCATTTTTAATTTTTTAAAAAAGATTTTATTTATTTATTTGACAGACAGAGATCACAAGCAGGCAGAGAGGCAGGCAGAGATAGAGTGGGGGGAAGCAGGCTCCCTGCTGAGCAGAGAACCCGATGCAGGGCTTGATCCCAGGACCCTGGACCATGACCTGAGCTGAAGGAAGAGGCTTTAACCCACTAAGCCACCCAGGTGCCCCATCATTTTTAATTTTTTGAGGAAACTCCATACTGTTTTCCACAGTGGCTGTACCAGTTTGCATTTCCAACAACAGTGCACAGGGTTCCCTTTTCTCCACATCCTAACCACACTTGTAATTTCTTGTGTTTTTGATTTTAGCCATTCTGACAGATGTAAGGTGATATCTCACTGTAGTTTTGATTTGCATTTCCCCAATGACTGTTGATGTAGAGCATCTTTTCATATGCCTGTTGGCCATCTGTAAGTCTTCTTGGAAAAACGTCTATTCAGTCTCTCTGTTCATTTTTTAATTGGGCTATTTGTTCTTTTTGGTGTTGAGTTGTATAAGTTCTTTATATATTTTGGGTATTAATCCTCTTTTGGATATATCATTTGCGAATATCTTTTTCCATTTAGTAGGTTGCTTTTTCATTTTATTCATGGTTTTCTTCACAGTGCAAAATCTTTTAATTTTGGTGTAATCCTAATAATTTATTTTCTGCTTTTGTTTCCCATGCCTCAGGAGACATATCTAGAAAGATGTTGCTAAGGCTGATACCCAAGAGACTACTGCCTATGTTTTCTTCTTGGAGTTTTATGGTTTTAGGTGTTACATTTTGAGTTTTTTTGTGTGCATAGTGTAAAAAAAAGCGATCCATTTTCATTCATTTCTTCATTTCACGCATTCATTCATTTATTTTGCATGTAGCTGCCCAGTTTTCCCAGCACCATTTATTGAAGAGACTGCCTTTTCCCCATTCTATATTTGTGCCTCCTCTGTCATAGATTAATTGACCATATAAGTGTGGGTTTATTTCTAGACTCTCTATTCTGTTCTATAGATCTATGTGTCTATTTTTGTGCCAGGACCATATTGTTTTGATCACTACAGCTTTGTAGTATGTCATAAAATCTAGGATTCTGATACTGCTACATTTGTTCTTCTTTCTCAAGACTGCTTTGGCTACTTGGTATCTTCTCTGGTTCAAATTTTAGGATTATTTTCTAGATCAGTGAAAAATGTTGTTTGTATTTTGAGAGGGATTACATTAAATTTGTAGATTGCCTTCGATAGTACAGACATTTTAACAATATTGATTCTCCCAGTTCATAAGCATGGGATATCTTTTATCTGTTTATGTCATCTGCAATTTTTTCATCAGTGTTTTATAGTTTTCAGAATATAGGTCTCTCACCTTCTTGGTTAAGTTTATTCCTAGGTATTTTCTTTTTTGTGGTACAATTTTAAGTGGGATTGATATCTTGATTTCTTTTAGAAATTACTTTTAATTTTCCTTTAGAAAATGATTTCATTATGGCTATGTTTTAAAAATGAGTCCTTATATTTTAGAAATAGAGACTGACATATTTACTAATGAAATTATATTATGGATGGGACTTATTCCAAAATAATATCAGTACAGGGAGAATGGGTGTGGGAACATAAATGAAACATGAGTTGACAATTGGTGATGTTGGATGTGGGTATTTGAGCTTTGTTACACATTTTCTCAACTTTTGTGTATTTTTACTTTTTTCATTAATAAAAAAATAGAAAAGGGTGATGGAAACAATTAGTTATAAAACAAATATGTCAGTTAATATGGCATAACATGACATTTTTATGAATAGGATTAATGGTTGTCTTAATATAATTATTCCTTTCTATGTAAAATGCTAATAATTAGAGATCCATATTATATTTTAATTTTACAAAGAAATAATAATAAAAAAATAACAGGAGAGGGATGAATTTAGGTTTGAATGAGGGACAAATGCCCTAGGAAATAAAGGTTATTAAGTATCAGATTACCAGAAAAGACTATTGTGGGCATCTTAAAAATGGAACAGACATGCATCCTTCTGAGAAGCCTCAAGTGAAATCTGATGGGAGGCAATTAGGGGAATTGTAACCCTCTGATTGTCTTTCATGTTGTAGAATGTAGCTGGGTTTTTTTTTTCTTCCTTTCAACACAGGGTAATTATTTTTTCTCTTCAAAGGGAAAAGTGGCTTTTATGTGTCCCATGAACAAAAGACAATTTTTGTTCTTGGTAATGAAATACTTGTACATCTAGTTTAAAAACCTATGATAAATAAAGCCAGGTTAAAAATAGCAGAACATTAATATCCAAATGTTTTTTTTAAATGAAAATTCTTACATATAGCGTATTTCCTGACTGTGCTGTTTCTAATTTCTGTTTTAGTTTCTGCTCTTATTGTTAGGAGAAAGGGATCATAATAGCTGCAGATAATGTTACCCGAAGCTCTGCTCTATTATTCTGATTCAGCAGGAAGAGTGTGTGAGTGTGTGTGTGTGTGTGTGTGTGTGTATGTGTGTGTGAGAGAGAGAAAGAGAAAGAGAGAGAGAGAGAAAGACTGAAAAACATTTGGGGGAAAAAAAGCTTAAATTAAGTTTATAATCCACATAACTGTTTCAATGGCACGATAAGGTAGATTTGTGGATATCGTGTGCATCATTAATAATTGGAAAATATGCCACATTGCCCATGCTTCATGCCATTCTCTGTGGGGGACTTGTCTTCACACTAAAAGGATAAAAGAACATCTGTTCCCTGGCAGCTTTGGCCTCCCTGGGGCCTAATTTGGCCCTCTCTATTTGGACCAGATTCCTCCCCAAATGGGATGTGGGCCCTGCATCCTCTAATTCATCTTGCTGTATTTCTTGCTCTTTGCATGGCTACTTTTCTTCTAACCTTCACTTTGGGTCCTTGTCTCAGATGTTATGCCAAGATAAGTTGAGAGAACCTATTGGTAGGCCAGGAGAAAATCCAAAGGTCTCATGGGCTTTCCGAAACATTAAGGTTTTAGACAGTGCTAAGTAGAGTAAAAGCAGAATATTAATGCTAATGCTCTAGAAGTCTCCACTGAACCAAAAATTTCTAATATTTCACTGCCATTATTATGAACACCTTGGTCATTCATTAATGGGGAGGTTTGTTCTCCTCACAGCACGGATATGAGAGACACCCTACTACTGAAAGAGTAGTTCCTCACCCGGAACTGGGAAGAAAGTACTGTGTTGGCAGCATTGTCTGCTTCTTGGTGGTGCTCATGCCACTCTGCTACTTCCTTTCCTACTTCAGTTCTTTGCTCTCTTCTCTGCCATTTCCCCCATTTCCCCATTGCTGGGGAAATGTCACATCATTCTTTCCCTACCATGCTTCACTCACCTATGAGGGGGCCCAAAGCCCCAGTGTGAAGTTAAAGGATTCCTCTTGGGCCCCATTTCTCTCCCCTTTATTCCATCCCCCTCCTCACTGTCAAATGTGCTTTCTTACCCTCCCCCATCACAGCTTCCTGGGAGCAGAGGGGCTGCTGAACTCAAGGAGATACTGAGATAGAAATAACAAGACTGAGCTCTCCCTCTGTGGTATCCATGTTTTAATAATTGTCCCATTGCTCCCATTTTCACTATGCACCCTCCTCTTCATTATCCATCCTTCTTACTTTTCCTTCTCATCCTGTTCCCTTCTGATTGCTTTGGTATCACCAGCTTCCCCATCTTTGTACCAAGTACCTGCAATATACTTTATTCTCACTTTTGCCCACTGTGTGCTCCTAGTACTTCTTTGCTGATGACTCCATGACTGCTAGAGTTCAGGGTAGCCCATCACCTCTCAAACATGGCTTTTTTGGCATTCTAATGCCAGTCAGCTTTTAAAAATTTGTGTCTGAATAAAAGAGAATTTATTTCCTTGTGACTTGTTTTCTAGCTACATAGGACTCCCAGATTAACAATGAACTAATGAGCTTGCAGTAGAATTAGATGAGTAGAGGCAATTAAAGGCCACAGAGATCTAAAGGAAACAAGAGATGCATCACTTAGGATCTTCGGTTGTGAGAGAAAAGAGATACTTTCTGGCTAACATAGGGGAAAGGAATTTATTGAAAGGATCTGGAGTAACTCAAAGGAAAAGCTAAACAAAGAGTCATTGCCACAGGGTTAAGCACAGGGGAAGTTCTGAGGGTCTGGGCAGCAGGAACTATGGTACAGACTCCTTGAGGCACTGTGGCCTGATAAAATACTGCCACCATTTTCCCCAGTCTCTGATTTACTCTGCTCAAGATACAAATGCCAAAGCAAGAGAATATGATGAGACAAACTCGGATCATAAGCTCATTCTTTCACTGGTGAGAGGTGAGGCACTGTCAGGACGGGAATGTTTAGCCCCCTTGATGGAAGCCCAAGCAGTAGGGATCCAGAAGGAGAGGGGAGTTCTCCAAAGTAAAATCATGATGCTGTGATCAAAAGAAGAGGTGATGGATGCTAAGTGGGCAAAATCCCCAGTGGCCCTGAGTTGAGAAATAAGTAGATTCAAATGAGGATATTCATACCTTTTTAAAAAGATTTATTTATTTATTTTAGAGAAAGAGAGAGCATGTGTGCAACTACAGGGGGAGGGGGAGAGGGAGAGAATCTTCAAGCAGACTCCCACTGAGCACAGAGCCCAACGTGGGGAAGGGGTGCTGATCTCATGACCCATGAGATCATGACCTGAGCCAAAAACCAAGAGTCAGAGGCTCAACCGACTGAGCCACCCAAGCGTTTCTATCTAGTGAGAGTAGTGCCCTCCCCCCCACCTTTTTTAAACACAGCAAGCCAAGACATTAGGGTTCACATTCAAGGTGAGGCAGTCAAGAAAATTCACTGATTAGGAAATGCTTTCTGTAAACTAATTCACTCCCCCAAAACAACCCAGAGAGGTAGGCATTATCATTAATCTCATTTTATAGAGGAGGAAACTGAAGCTCAGAGAAGTTAAGTAGCTTACTCAAGACTACACAGCTGGGGCCATATGTAACGAAGTGTGAACTCTAACCCAGGCAGTGTGAGTCAGGCTGCACTCTTATACACCATGCCATCTATCTCTGAAACTTCAGATAACAAAATACGCTTCTATAACAAAATATTTAAAGAAAATGTAGGGCTCTGATAATCGCTCCTGTTTGGGAGAGGGAGCAATGGACACAGAGACATTTTAAGTGATAGTTAATCATTTCTCCCACGTGGGCCCAACTTGAGGATTTTATCAATAAACACCTGTTCCCATCGAAACAGAACACACCAAGACCGAAATCACTGGCATGCGAAGACACATCCTCACGTCCTGGGAAACCAGCTTCATGGTTTTATTTCCTAAGGGCTGTTATTCGAAAGTACGGTCATTTTATTTTTAGTTTCCTTCAGATTATACCCCAGAGCACATCTCTTCACTGTCTCTCCCAGACACTCCTCTGCTTTTGAAAAAGAGAAACACTGAACCTTCTCTCTTCCACACTAAAAGGCCTTTGTCTGAAACCACACATGTCGATTTTAAACAGAAAATAATATTAAAGCACAGAGCTTCCTTTATGTGCTCCATGCAGCTCTCTGAGTGCCTGTGTCTCTGGATTTATGATGTGCTCTACACTTTCCACATGCTCAGTGCTGTTTTCCCACATTTGAAGGAGAAATGATCAAGAGATTTGTGCTGGAGTAAATTTATTCTGTCTTGAGCTGGGTGAAGGTTCCAAATTCACCACAGCATGGAAAATATAAATGGTGTAAGCATCGTGCTTCCTTCCCAGACATGCAGACAGGCAAACAGTGGGCCCACGGCAGACATGAACATTGCATTCTTGTAATTGCTCCCCTGCTCAGAGCTGCTTTGGCTTTTCTGAATCGAGAGACAGAAACCCGAACAGATTTCATGACCCTGGGTTTCATATTGGGGAAAAACATCTTCTGTGCCCTTTATAACTCCTCCCTCTCCTGGGGAATGAGAGAGCCATGAGCTTCGGGGAGTCCGAACGCTGAGCTGGGGACTTGCCCTGGTTCTCGGGACAGGACGCTGGAGTGAGCCATCGAGGAGTATGTGAAGTAGACGTTCGCTTCACATACTCTTCAAGAAATTAAACTATTTGGAAATGAAAGGCACAGCTTGGGGAATATAGTCAATGATGTCATAATAGTGTTGTGTGGTGACAGATGGTAGTGACACTACTAATGTCACATTGTGTCAACGATACTCAAATAAAAAATTTAAAAAAAAATTAAACCAATGACTCTCAGTCATAATCCTAGAGATATAGGGTAGTCTTTTTAAAAATGAGAAGCTTTGGCAAGGGGGGGCAGAAGCTTAGAAATCCTGAGATTTCTTCCCAGGGTGTCAGGGTCCCTCAGTCTTCCTGCTGCCTCCACATGTCAAGTAACAGTTCATCTGCTCCTATCATGTCAGAAGCCTTCCTTATCTATCGGACTTGGTCCAGAGGAAGTCAGTCATGGCCCAAACCATTTGGGCCAGGGTATTAGCCGCCTCGTTTTTGTTTGAGTCAGGCCACTCCCCATTACAAAGCATCTGTATTATATGAATTTGGTTAGGTCAGATAGTCCCAGTTTTTAAGCTCCTTATATTTTGCTGCTTTTCTCCTGCCCCTTTACTATAAAAACCCACATTTCATAGTTTGTTTCAGTGTCCTAACTGGTAGGACAACTGGGCAAGGGCAGACAATATTCTGCCTTTTGGTGATATGCTGGGCAAGACCAAGAATATATTTCATCTAAAAGGAGGGACAAATGACAGGGTTGCATTAAAAAATCAATGGAGGAAGATATGGACTATCAAGAAGAGATGCCAAAACCATTGATTATCTTTGTGGAAAAAAGAATGTAGGACTTTTGCTTACTAAATTCCAGGCTTACTAAAAACCTAAATGGGAAAAATAAAAACTTTGAAGCTTCTAAATAAAATATAATGTTCCATTCAGAAGACTTTCTTTATAGAGGACACAAAACACTGCACAACAAAATTAGAAAGTTAGTAAGTTTGACTATATTAAACTTAAAATTTCTGTAAGGCAAAGCAAAGATATATAACCTAATTGAGAAGATGCGCTATAGCCGAGGGAAGATATTTGCCACACACTTACACACATACATACATAAATAAAAGCAGAGACCTTTCGTGCCTTCCTGACCTGGATCCTATACCTTCCTCCTCACTTTCTTTTCTCCAGCCAGACTAGCATCCTTGGTGTTTTTACAACCAAAGAAGCACTTTCCTACCTCAGGGCATTTGCTCTAGCTGTTTCACTGCCTAGAATGCCCTTATCCCAGATAACCACTTGGCTAATATCCTCACTCTTTTTAAGTCTTTGCTCACTTTCTCAGCGAGGCCTATCCTGAATGTCCTGTTTAGCTCAGCAAACTGCCCTGTTCTCCTAATCCCAATCCTTTCACTCTGCTTCTTTATTCCATAGCACTCATCTCTTCTCACAACTGTGGCTCCTATTTATGTATTATGCTTAATACAGGTTTTCCACATTTCCTTCCATTAGCGTCAAAGCTCGTGGGGGCAGGGATCATTCTCTTTTTTGTTTACTGGTGTATCCCAAGTTCTTTGAATAGCCACTAGCATAACCATTCAAAATATTTGTAGGAACCCAGAAATATTGGAATGAATGAATCGATGGCCACTACTGGAAGTCAGAGCTTACCCATCATTGTGTCACGGTACTCTGATGGGCTACCAATGGGTTAGAGATGTGCTGAGACGTTGACACTCTCAGCCCTTGAGGCAGGGTCTATGGCAGAAGACCTAGACAGCTGTGTCTTATTGTAGGTGGCCTCCTCTGTTTATCTCAATGTTCATAATATTGCTGACTTCCCATGTGCCAGGACATTTAAAAGTTCAAGAAGCACTCAATGTCTAAGCTGTGCCTTGCCTTGTGAAAACAGACACATTGTCCACTTTCACCCTATTAGGTGGAATGCTTGGGTTACTCCCTGGAAGTGCCTCTGTATTTCCATGTCCATATTCCCCCAGCTCAATCAAGCATCGGTTCAAAGACAATGTGTGTCGTTGATCAAAGAAATGTTTTTTTTTAAACAGATGATTTTATGCCATTAACTGCATATTTTAGAACATAAAGAATGTATGTTAAGTGAATAAAAGAATTAATATGTAATAAAGGAGTGGGGGAAATATTTAAAATGTTAAAATTATTGGTGTTGTGGAGTGCAGTGGTGAGAAAATTAGGTCTGAAAGGTAATGTGAATGTTTATGCCTGGTTGCTCCGATGGAGGTTCCTTAAGAGGGAAGAAGTATGGTCAGGGAAGAAGGGCAGATAATGGAAGATCTTCCATACAAAGACATCAAAGTCTAGGGATCTGCTTCCCAAAGTAATTCTCCTGGCGCCCTTTTTTTTATCACAAAGAGAACTCTTAGCATCCCTTCTAGGTTTATCCTAACCTGAGTATAAGGAGGATCATAGTACTAGATTTTACTGTACTAGGTTTCTAAAAAAAAACCAGTATCATGGGGCAATAGGTAAGGTGTTGGCTGCAGGGTGAGTGGGTATTCAACCTGAGCTCTAAAGGGCTGACAGGCAATGAGCCAGAGATGGAGAATCAAGACCAAAAGAGCCAGGGGAAGCCTGGGAGGTTGGCTGAATTTGGGAGCGCCCGGAATCTGGCAAGCACAAGAGATCTTGTGGCCAAGAGTTAGGCGGAAGCCAGGAAACTCTGGGTTCATGAGGTGAAGACTAAATGGGGTGGGGAGCAAGAGTTAGGAACAAGGCAGCAGGAACCAGCAGCAGGGATGTCTTGAAACCAAGACAACTACTTCTGCCAAGAAGACTCAGGTATGCCTCTTGCCAAGGCAAAATGCAGCATCTGGAACTGTGCTCCCAGGCCTGCAGGTGGGAGCAGCATGAAGAAGCTAGCATGGCTCAAGGGCCAGGATGGAACTACATCCAAGGGAAGGTTCTGGCATTCAGACTCTTTCTCTGAGAAGTCATCTCCCTTTTCCTTTTTCTAGATTTTATGCAGCATGGGAGGATGAAAGTTATATGTACTGTGACAACCTGTTTGGAATTTTGGGGGCAGTCATTAATTTCAAGCATTCCATCCCCTAATGGAGGTGGCCCAAATTGCTTCCTCCTTTGGCATCTCTCATGCTACCCTGATCTCTTTGAACCTCACTTTGATTTAGAAACTTTGGGACACACATGCCAGTAAGCCAGACATAATGCATGATCTCTAATGTCTCTTCAATAGTGGGGTATGGCTAGGGGAGCTATGACTGTCAACTCTGAGGACTCAAGGCAAGTTTGGTGATGTGAAGTGGGGGGAGTTCAGGATGGGACACACCCAGGATCTGACTGTCATGCAAAGGACCTAGGTTCTCTATTTGTGATTTTAAGAATTAGTGCTCATCAGTTGATATAATAAACATGGTTTCTTCCTCCATCTATCCAGTTAATATTTACTGAATGCCAGGTCTGTGCTTCTTTCTACCAGTGTTAACCTGACTCTTGGATAAGCCTGGATTTTTAAAATCGTACCATTGAACTCCCTTTCCCTTTAGCTGACACTTAGCTCTCTGAATGGAGTTTGCTATAGCTTTATGTTATTCTTACCTCCTGCAGGTTTTTCTGATATCTTCATTTCTAATCACTAGGCAGGCATCTAGAATTTGGCTGCTAGCCTTCTGCATTTTTTTGTGTGTGTGGGGTGGTTTCTATTAACATATTCCAAAGCAAGAAGGCATTTGCAAGGAAGATGAAAACTCAAGGAGTGGACAAAGTAGCCTGTTCTCCAGCTGCAAAGGCATTAGGACTTGGTATTCTAGGCCCTGTGAGCCATGAAGGCATACGCTACTTAGGTGACATGATTGGACCCTGGGGACAGATGTGTCAGATCAAGTAGATCTGATCTGGCAAAAGATAACTAGAAGAGACAATAATAAAGATGGTGATAATTTGGGCGTCACTGTAGCATAGTTATCAGGGAGAATGCAGACTTAAAAGTCAAGAAGACACAAGTTCAAATAAAAGTGGTGACACTTACTATCTGTAATCCTGACCAAGTTCACTTCTTAATTTCTTCATCTCTGATATAAAAATAAGGACACCTACCTCAGAGTGAGTATTGCTTTGAAGATTAAATAAACAAGGCTATGTATTTGAAGTGCCTGGAGGATGAGTCGTGTGGTCACAACACAAAGTTGGTGCTTACTGAAGGGCAGGTTGTAATCGGCATAACTGCCTGTATTGAGCAGCTATGATGCTCTAGACTGTCGCTGAGTGGCAATGTTTACTGTTACCCAAGGGGTAAGACTTACCCCATTTTAGAACTGAGGACCCTGTTGCTTAGGGAAATGACATGAATTACTTGGGGTCACACAATTAATAAGAGATAACTGGGCCAGGCAGGTGAGTAAAGGAAAAGCAAATGAACATTTATGGAACACGGTACCAAATACTGTACCAGATGCATTATAAGCATTAACTCATTGAATTATCATAATAATCCTAGGAGATAAGCATTACAATCCCATTTTATATAAGGAAATCGCAATTTTATAGAGGCCTAGATGTACAGAGTTAGGATTCTAGCCCAAATCCAGCTGTTCCCAAAGATTATGATCTTTTCATCTTGAAAGGAGGAATGGGAAGTTAAGGCTCTGACTTTGTCCACCATGAAATTAAGTTTGTCCATATCTCCTCTGATGGTTTGCTTTGCTTCCATTCTCAGACACCCTATTTGTACTCCAGTAAAAATGAGACTTGGTCTCCCAGGGGGATTAAAGTCTTCGGGCATTCCTGATGTCTGGTCACTGAGAGAAGCAGTGTCCTTGGTTTGTGGGGTCCAGGCAAATGTGTCAAATCATTTAGGGCAGATGGTGTCCAGACCTGGGCACAACACCAAGCTTTAAGAATGACAAAGAAAACCCCCTATTTTGGGTGCCTGGGTGGCTCAGTGGGTTAAGCCTCTGCCTTCAGCTCGGGTCATGATCTCAGGGTCCTGGGATCGAGTCTCACATGGGGCTCTCTGCTCGGCAGGGAGCCTGCTTCCTCCTCTCTCTCTCTCTGCCTGCCTTTCTGCCTACTTGTGATCTCTGTCAAATAAATAAATAAAATCTTAAAAAAAAAGAAAACCCCCTATTTTACCTCGAGAAACTGAGAATATTGCTTTTCAGAAAAAAGTGAAAATAAATAAAAAGGAAAGAGAGGGAAACTCAGGTCAGATAGGGCTACTTGGTCTGGCAAGTTGCCACTTTAGCTCGCTCTCTTCCCAGGATGGTTCCATCCTGATTCAGAATCTTCTAGGGCTTCCATAGACATTCACAATGTGACTGCTAAAGGAAGCAGGAAGAGAAAGCAGAGCTCTTCACCAGGTGTGCTGTGACAAAAAGCAGGAGGGTGAGGAGGCCAGAAGAAAAACAAGTACTCTTGGAAAGTCTCCATCTGATTTCTGTTTATTGCCCTCACAATGACAGGAGTGGGTTCGTTGGTGTGCTCAGAGGAAGGGGGTCTTATGCCCCAGCCCTGTGCTGGGAGTTTATTTTCCTTTACTGAGCATTCAGTACATAGTTATCAAGTACCTACTGTGTGCTGGATAGAATACAGCTGTGAGGAATCAAAGTCACTGCCCTCCTGGGTCTTACATTCTAATGGGAGGGAGCATCCTTAGATAATTAACTAAATAAATAACATAGAGTATGTTATAAGACAATAACTATCATGAAGAAAAACAAAGTTAAAAAAAGTGGGGATTGGTACAGGTACAGGCTTCCAGGGGGGAAAAAGTGGGGATTGGGAATGCCAATTCAATCACTCTGAAAGAAAGGTATTATCTTAAGTTCTCAGGCAAGGAAACGGAGGCCAGGAGGAGTTCAGTTCTTGAGGCCACATAGCTGAGTAGTTGGAGTTTCAGCTGTAAACCAGCTCTGTTTGAATGAAGCTCATAATCTTTTTTTTTAATTTTTGAAGTGCCAACTTTTTATTTTAAAGGACATTTAAAAAATCCTACCATCTGTTATCACCATCATTCTATAAAATAAGTGATTAAAATCTTTAGCTTTTTATTGCTCATTTTCTTCTTTATACTTCTCTGCTGTAGCTGTGTGTTGAAACAAAGGAAGATTGGAAAGGGCAAGACAATTTCTTATTCAGAAGTCTTTTCTAATGGCCTGGTGGGCAGTGACAGAATTCCTTAGCATATGCCAATAGAGAACGAATGTACACTATATGGGTTAGTTAAGAAATGCTCTTTCTCCTGCTAGAAGCAAAGACGTTTTTGAGGTCTGCACTTCAGCCTCAGAGCTGAAGATGAGCTAGAACAAAAATTCAAAAAAATTCTATTTAAGATAACTTGTATTTCCATTGTGTGCAAACGCATGGGAGAGTTTGCATTAAAGTTCTGAACTTTGCTGTTGACGAGCATTGTTACCAATCAGCAGCCCATATCCAGCATTGTGGTCATCATTTGATCTTTTATTAAAGAAAATTCTTCCAAAAATATTAATTTAAAAATTAATGTCAACACTTTCTGACATTCCATCCCTGAATGCTGAAGAAGAAAAAGTTTTAGAGTTTTTTAATAATCTTGGTAAATATTATTTGAACTTTACTTCAAGCCAAAACAAGTTTCATGGGGGAAAAAATCCTTTCTTTGGCCATGGGTAATAAATTTGGCCAGGAGTGCCTGGAAGCAAGAAATTGAACATGCTAAATACTAAGTGGGCATTCATACCCACGGACATCAGGATTTTCAGAAACATTTATTCCATTCCCCTAAAATGGGACATGTTTTCAAGAAAATCCTCAATTCTTGTCCATCATCTTTTTGTCTCCTCAGTAGGTGTGTGGATATAATACATGGGCTTTTTAAAAATTTTTAAACATTTGGCGGTTAATAAAAAAAGCCACTGACTGGACACATTATCCAGTGTTCCTCATGTTTGGTGGAAAGAAGAAAGAAATGAGAGGCTAATGATTCATTCTAAACCCAAACATCTCTCTCCAAAATCGAGCTTTTTTAAGGATTAATGAGCATGTGTGCGTGTGGGGGGTAGACATGTGCGTTCGCGCGTGTGGGCACATATGTGTATGTGTAGCAAGTAATGTGTCAACTAAGCTTTCCATCTTTTCCTGTAAATGGAGCTTTTCTTTTTTTTTTTTTCTTCACTGTGGCTTATGAGAAAGAGATCTCAAGAGTTTGAAGTACCAGATAGGATTCCACAAAAAGTGGGTATTTACTTTCTTTTATCCGCTTGAGTAAGTAGAGCACAAAGGAAGACAGAGAAACAAAAGCAAGGGAGGAGGAAGAAGAGGGTGGAAGGACAAAAAGAAAAGTGGTTGGGGGTTATGAGGGCTCTGGATTGGCTCAGAGGGGGAGAAGAATGAAAACCCCTAAAGAACTGGCCACTAATTCTTTCAACCCCAGGTGCCTGCTAAACCCAATCCAAGAAAATGAGTACAGATAGTGAAATGGATTTTGTCTAGCAACATTACTTGGTAAAAGAAGAAAACAAGCAACTTTTGTTTCCTCCCACGATAGAATTTAGATCTATTCCCTGTGAAGCATGGGAGGAGAAGCCACTTAGCCAGGGCTTACAGTCTGACTCTGCTGCTCTCCAGCTTGTTGGCCCTGGACAAGCCATTTGGAATTCTCCACCCACAACACGTTGGCAGTAATATTACTTTTCATTCCTAATTCATACAGTTGCCTTGAGGACCAAATGAAATAATTTATTGTATGTTCTTTCAGCAAGATTTATCAGGTACCTACTGTAAGAAGATGGACAGACTCCTGCCTCATGAACCATACTTTCTAGGTATAGTCTAAGTATATTTCAGTATATGTTGCAATGTATGAAATATGTACATATGTATGTATATGCACATATATAAATGCACATATATATACACATATATACATGCTATTCAGTATAGTAATATACAGAAACATACTTTATTTTGTGAAGATAGTTATTGTGTTACTGTCACATGTAGTAGAAATTAATAAGAGCATCTTCTTGTGGACCACATAAGATGTATATTTGTGTGTAGATATGTGAATGATAAATTAAATTGAACAGCATATGTGGGTGGTTGGCATGTTACCTCCCTGAAAGTTGGCTACATCCAGCTTATCTCTGTTCATTTAAGTTTCCCAGCAGATAACTGGTGCTGCCAGAAAAAGAACACCTTAGGAAGAGGAACAGGAACATTTGTAGGTAACCCAACTGAAGATTGCTATTACCTGCTTTAGTCAATTTCAATAGAACATTCATACCCAGACAGGGTCATTGCTCTCAGACTCACTGAGTGGGATGCTGTAGATTGCCTTTCTTTAGCTGGGACATTGCCTTTCTCAAAGGCAGTAAAATCACTGCTATTGTTGTTAATATCTGAATAAAATACACTCAGAATTTGCTCTTGCCAGAAACTGCAGGGTTTCTGGAAAAGGATCAAGAGTCTCTTAGCCTTCTTGCCCTCATCCATTCCTATTCCAGTTTTGTTCAGATAGTTTACCACAAGGTGGAGGTAGCCAAAGTCAGGGGCAATGGAGGTTCATTAACCGCCAGAACAGTCACCCTGGACCTGACCCCAGCTGTTGGGAGTGATGAGAAAGAGGAGAGGAGAGATGATCGTGTCAGGGATGGAGATTTGTCAAGTGAAAAATAGTTCTGTAAATTATTTTTATTTCCATTTTGTAGAAATGAGAGTGAAAGTTCTGGTTAAAGATCTTAGAGAGGTGATTGTGAAGACATACATTCTTAGAATTACTTTTCTTTTGCAACGTTCTATTCCCAAAAGTTGTGATGTTGACCTGTGGTGCTTGTTGCATGATATTTTAAGTTTGCTCTCTGAAAGCACTTTTCTTACCCATCCAATTTCCATGAGCACATCTCTCCCTGGACACCAAAAAGAAAAAAAATCAATGTGAAAAATGGGAGGAATGGAATGAGTAGAGTGAGGTATAGCATTGATTTTATTTCATTCTGTTTAATTCCATCTGTACTACTACTACTAATTGTGCTAATAATCCATAGCACTTAGTGACTGCTGCGTGCCAGACATTTGTTAATTGCTTTACATGCTTTATTTTAATTAGTTCACTCGATCTCCTGAAGTAGATTTGAGTAGTATTCCCATTTCATCGTTGAGACAACAAGCTTAAAGAAGGGAATAGCTTGCCCAAGCCACCCAGCTGGAGAGTGTGAAAGCCAGGATTTGAAGCTATGACTTAATTCCATGGTGTTAATCACTTAGCCATTCTGCCTTGCCTTAAATTCCCTCTTTAACCTCTTCTTCCTTTCTTTCTTTCCATCCCACTCCTCACCTGCAGTCCTTCACTCCCATCAGATAACTAAAGAACCAAATGGTAATGTTAACTAAAAACAACAATCTAAAAAAGTAAAATCTAAAACACACAAAACATCAATATTTTTTCTTACTCTTCTAAGTTTGCAGAGACATATGTGTCATTTCATGATGGCTCAAGAGCAGAGCCAATCTTGTGGGTAGACAGTAGCAACCCTACAGTGGGCTTAAATGATAACACTTCTTGCACATCCTCAAAGCAGATTTCAGGCATGGAAAAGAACTTGCACTTATTAGAGGGCTAGTTTCTAAAGGCTTTGCTCTTGCCAAGAACAGCACTGTGAGATGATTACAGGCCATTGGTGGTCTATGGCAACCAAAGTGACAGGGCTCTTCATTGCTTCCCAAGAAGAAAGACAACAAATATCTGAAGACTTAAATGAAAAAAATTCCAACTTGATTAAATGAAGTAGAAAACAAAGAATTGAGTGATGCTTCCAGAAAGATTTGCCAAAGTGAAAAGAGCAAATATAAGTCACTCTGAAAAAAAATAAAGTAACCCGAAGAAAAGTCTCCATACTTATAATGAATAATGTCTTGAGTGTTTTTTAAAGCAGTAGTTCCATTGGCTGGGAGTGGTTCAGCTTGTTCCACTGGGATTGGGGTGGTCTAAGAAAGGGAAGGGCTTCCATGTTTCAAAATTGGATGGGGGTGTAAAGAGCATGGCTCCAGGTGAGGGAATGAGCAGAAACAACATGAATTTACAATGCGCTAATCCTACATACAGCCTCTACCAGGTGCCAGGCTTGAATTAAAGCAGCATGGAAAATTTTGGTTTGCCCAGTTCACTGCATCTCATCTGTGTGGGGCATTTAAAGTATATGTCTGGCAGATGTATTTGGACTATTATTAAGTTATTTGGTGAATATATAAAATCTATTTTTTAAAAATTAGTACTTAATATTTTTGCCAGTAATTCACATATTATCCACTAAACTGGAGTGGAGACATGGTATTATGCCCTTTACAAGCTCTTTCTTCTCATAGGCTCAGCCAGAGGTATCTCCACGAGTATAACAATGGCCTCCAGGCTCGGAAGTAGAAGCCTGCTCCTTGTTGCCTGCTGCTCTGCTTTTGCCAACTTTAGTTTTGGATCCTTGTCTTGTTCTGCACTGAGATGTTGATACTTTAGATGTTTTCTTGATTTCTTGACCATCTTCACTTGCAGAATACATTTTAGTTACCATTTGCTCTTACCTCACATTTGAAGGTCAGCTCTGTGCACTCCCCAAATCAAAGTTCCTTAGACCCAAATTTTAGGCAGAAACCTGGCCTGTCTCTCCCACTCAAATAGGAGAAGTTGTTGCACTATTACACAATGATTAAAATGGGTAGTCTATATGAAAGTCCTGTGTACCAGTATATTCCCAATTTTTATTTGATCCTTACCTACAGAGTGGGCCCAAGAATTCCCTTACTACTAAAATCACAGAGTTTTCTTTTCTTTCTCCTTCATTCCCCTTTTCATTCATGGATAATATGTGAATTGCTGGCAAAAATATTAAGTACCAATTTTTAAAAAATAGATTTTATATATTCACCAAATAACTTAATAATAGTCCAAATACATCTGCCAGACATATACTTTAAATGCCCCACACAGATGAGATGCTGTGAACTGGACAATTGCACTGCAAATTCCATTGGCCTAGATCTCCTCTAAGGGGATGTCTGGTATTGTGTCTTGGTGTCTTGGAAAGAAAAAAGGTACGAGAAAGAGTTTCTCTCAAAGGCAGCCCTCTCAGTGATTTATGTTCCAGGCCAGAGGCAGATATGTCTCCATACTATGAGCATGTGAACCAGAATAATATCTTCCTATGACTGAGTGTTAATGTACTTTTCTAACTTACTGGGTCATCACCAGTAATAATAGTTTGCTATCAATGTGACTTTTTTACTTACAGAGGATGCTAACGATTATTTCTAAGTAGTTTCTGAGCACTTCCCATTATACTTAACTGCTGGCACACTGCAAGTGTTCAGAAAATGTTCACTCCCTTTCTCTCCTTTCATTTATCTTTTTCTTATTTTCTCATTCATTTCTCTTCCTCTCCTTCCATTTTTCTTCATTTTGCCAATTTTTATCTTTTCTCCTTTCCTTCCCATGCATTCCTTCTACTGGTAGCCCTCTGACTTGGAGAAGTTCCTGAGGTCTTCTGTCTAGATCTGTGCTGTTCAATATGACAGCCACCAGCCCCATGTGGCTATGGAGTACTGGACATATGGCTAGTCTAAATTGAGATGAGCTTTGAGTGTGAAGTGCACCCTAGATTTCTAAGACTCAGTATGAATAAAGGATGGAAAACATATCAGCAATAATTTTCATAATAATTATGTGTTAAAATGATATTTTAGATATGATAGGTTAAATAATATATATTAAAAGTAATTTAGACTTTTCCTGATTACTGATTTGTGACTACCAGAAAATTCAAAAATTTAATTTTAAAATTTTAAAAATTTCTCTATGTGGCTCACACTTTATTTCTATTATAAGTTGCTGACCTAGACTATTTGTGGGGAGGTTTTTTTTGGTACTAAGAGAATGATCTGTATATTTGAAAGGCAGCAGATTGCATTGCCCAATCATTGGCAAATTGCACAAATTTACATAACTTTCTTTGGCTTATACAGATCTGGAGATGGAAGAAGATGCAATATTATTCTCCAAAATAGTGTCTTATCTTTTCTTTTTTTGAAAGCGGTAGATATATGTCCACTACAGTGTTTTCTCATTCAATGTTGGTTATATTCTCCCAGCCCTGATGATTTTATTGAGATTGACTAACTGTAGTATGCATTAAAAGAGCAATATAAAAACTACTTATCCTAAGCTACATATGTCTTCCCATCACCATAGGGAATCATACTGTGCATCCCTTGGGAATACTTCTAAGTTAAAACTGAGAAAACAGTTGGACATAGCCAATAGCTAGTGGCTTTATCCAAGTTGCAGATGCTTTGACAGGTCAGAGATTATCAAATTATAAATCCTTTTGGTGATATACAACAATAAACCAGTATGGAGAAAAAAGTACAATTAGACTGACTGACATACTTTTCAATTTTTCTTGAAAATCCAGATTAGTAGATCAAAAGCAGTAAGATTTAAGTGGATACATGCTCAGAAATATACTTTATAGCAATTGAGATAGTCAAATGTTTTTGCCAATATCTAGTTGGGTGAACTAGGTCAAGTCACAGAATTTAACTCTGTGCTGTGTATCTATTTTAAAATATTTATTTACTTTTTAAAATGGAGGTAATACCTGTTCAATGAGAACAATGGGTTGAGAAAAATACATAAACCATTAACAACAGCAATTCAAGAGGAAGGAAATGATCACTAAGTAGAAATGCAAGCAGTGAACCATAAACTCTGAATTTGTTGTCTGGAAGAGCAAAGTTTGTAAACTACTGATCTAGTATAATAAGTGGATGAGAATCAAAAAGAATATTCTGAGTATGTGGGTTGGGGAGGAAGTTGGGTGATGGAGGCAGTTAATAAGGGAAGTGTAACTTCTCCAGGTGTAAAATTGATTGCAAAGCAAACATAATTAAGGCATAGTAGACCTTCAAGAACATGGAAATCGCTGGAACAAATAAATGGTCCAGAAATTCATCGAAGACAGGGAACAAATGATCTTTTTAGCCAGTGGTGCTGAAACAACTGGATATCAATATGCAAAAGAATGAAGTTGGACCTCACATCATATGCAAAAGGTAACTAAAAATGGAATTTATGCCTAAATGAAAGAACTGGGACTATAGAACTCTTAAAACATAGGCATAATCAAAATTTGTTTATAAAAAATAAAAATTAAAAAAAAAATAAAAAAAAATAAAAAGAAAAAAAAAGATAAAAAAAAAAAAACCCAAAAAACATAGGCATAATCTTTGTCACCATGGATTAGGCAATAGTTT
This sequence comes from Mellivora capensis, assembly GCA_004024625.1. Taxonomy (NCBI): domain Eukaryota; kingdom Metazoa; phylum Chordata; class Mammalia; order Carnivora; family Mustelidae; genus Mellivora; species Mellivora capensis. The sequence continues at coordinate 45,780 of PISX010010023.1, read as the reverse complement.
TTTAGAAATAACACTAAAAACACAAGCAACTAAAGAAAAACATAGGTAAATTGATCTTCATTTAAAAAACATCACTTTTTAAAAAATTTATTTATTTGTCAGAGAGAGAGGGAGAGAGCACAGGCAGACAGAGTGGCAGGCGGAGGCAGAGGGAGAAGCAGGCTCCCTGCCGAGCAAGGAGCCCGATGTGGGACTCAATCCCAGGATGCTGGGATCATGACCTGAACTAAAGGCAGCCGCTTAACCAACCACCCAGGCATCCCAAAAAAAACCAACATCACTTTTGCACTTTAAAGGACATCATCAAGAACATGAAAAGACAATCCACTGACTGGGAGAAAATAAAGGACTTATATCCAGAATATATAAATAAATTTTTTAACTCAAATACAAAAGGACAAATAGACTAATTAAAAAATGAGCAGAAAATTTGCATAGGCATTTCTCCAAAGAAGGTAGGCAAATGGCCAATAAGCACATAAAAATGTATTCAACATCATTAATCATTAGAGAAATACAAATTAAAACCACAATGAGATACAACTTCACATCCATGTATGTGGCTATAATAAAAAAGATAATAAGTGTTGATGAGGATGTGGAGTAATTGTAACTCTTATACATTGCTAATGAGATTATAAAATGATACAGTTACTTTGTACACAGTACAGCAGTTCCTTAAGCCATATGATCCAGACATTCTACTCCTTCGTATATACCCAAGAGAAAAAATATCTATATATCTACATATCTATATATACACACACATGGAAACCTGTACACAAATGTTTATAGTTATATTATTTATGATAGCCAAAAAAGTAGAAGTCAAATGTCCATCCACTAATAAATGGATAAGCAAAATGTGTATACATATAGTAGAATCTTTTTTTAAAAAATATTTTTTAAAGGATTGTATTTCTTTGACAGTACAAGTAGGCAGAGCAGCAGGCAGAAGGAGAGGGAGAAGGAAACTCCCTGCTGAACAGAGAACCTGATGTGAGGCTCCATGTGGGGCTTGATGCAGGGCTCAATCCTGGGACCCGGAGAACATGACCTGAACTGAAGGCAGATGCTTAACAAATTGAGCCACCTGGGCAAGGTGCCCCTACATATATTAGAATTTTATTTGGCCATAAAGTGGAATGTAGTACTGATACATGCAACAACATGGATGAATATGGGAAGCAAGTGAAATAAATCAGTCATAAAAAGGCCACATTTTGTATGATTCCATTTACATGAAATATCCAGAAGAGGCAAATTCATGGAGACAGAAAGTAGATGAGTGGTTTCCTGAGGCTAGGGAAGGGGAGGATGGTGAGTAACTGCTGACAGTGGGTGGTTTCCTTTTGGGGTGATAAAAATGTTCTGAAATTAGGTTGTGATGATGATTGTGCAATTCTGAATGTACAAAGCCCACTGAGTTGTGCCCTTTAGTGTGAATTATGTCTCAATAAACTTGCTATTAAAATTAGTTCATATAAATGGCTTTAATATATAATTGAGGCATTAAGAATAGTGAGGAAATATTATTTAATAAATGGTATGGGGACCATCTACTTTACAATTTTGAGAAGGTAATAAATTTGTATCTACACTGTGCTTCAAAATAAATTTCAGTGGGGTTAAAGATTTAAGCATCAAAATTGAATCATAGAAAAAGCAAAATAAGAAAATAGAAATAAATATTTATAGGGCACTTATATATGGAGATAAAATAAATTTCTACACTTAGAAACAATAGAAGAAACCACAAATTAAATGATCAATATAAAAATGACCACGTTAAAAACAAATATGTAAAAATTAAGGAGTATATGCTATATATAGAAAAAACACTAACAAGAAGGGAAAATAGATTGGCATTGCATATTGCACAAGTATGACTGACAAGGGTTAATATCTTTATTATAGAAAAAAATAATTTGATAAGATTAAAAATAGGGCTGAGGATATAAACAGCTCGCTAAAGAGAAACTCCTACAATTCAAGGCAGGATAAAAGTTGCATAATAACATTTGTTATAAAAGGCTATGTGCTGTGGTTGTGCAGAAAAAAGAAATATCTATTCAGTCTAGGGAAGGAAAATAGTAAGGGGCAGTGTAAATTAAATGTGGAAAAATATTCATCTATGCATGTAATCAAAGGTATGTGCCTTAATAATTACCCATTCTTCATCTATTAAATTAGCAAACATTATAAGTCTTAAAGAGGATGTGAAGGAATGGTGAAAGTGGTATATTTCCAAGCAGAGACAATCAATGTAAGGCAGATTAACATTAAATGATAATTCTGTCACTTATAAGCTATGCATTCTTGGGTAACTAACACAATTCTGAATTTGTATTATTAACTATAAAAATGGTGATGATTCCTACCTTGTAGCATCGATATGAGGACTGGTATTAAGTTCAAAGAATCTAGCTGAGTGCTTGGCATGTAATAACTGTTCAACAAAGTAACTAATATAATATTACTGTTGTTCTTAGAAAGAAAGAAAAAAAGAAAAGAAAGGAAAGAGAGAAAGAAAGAAAAGAGAAAGAAATTAATTTAGCAATCAGTAATAAGACCATAAGCAATTAGTAAAAATAAAATGTTTATATTAATTGATCCAGTAATTCTATTTCTATCAACATAAATCCTAAGGAAATAATCACTAATACTATTTTTATGGCATTATTTAGAATAGGAAATAATGTCCCATTTGAAGAATGGTTAAGTAAATTATGATTCCACTTGCTGGGTGGAAGGATGTGACTGCCCCATGAAGAATGATAATTATGAAGATTATGGAGCTTCCTTTTATAAAAAATTGACACTTGTGTGCACAAAGAACACAATATACAGAGTGAAAAGTCCCATTCCTGTAGAATGGGAGAAAATATTTTCAAATCATATATATGATAAAGGATTAATATCCATTAAATATTAACAGTTCCTATAAACTCAACAACAGTAGGAAAACAACCTGATTAAAAAATGGACAAAGGGGGCACCTGGGTGGCTCAGTGGGTTAAGCCACTGCCTTCGGCTCAGGTCATGATCTCAGGGTCCTGGGATCGTCCACATGGGGCTCTCTGCTCAGCGGGGAGCCTGCTTCCCTCTCTCTCTCTTTCTCTCTGCCTGCCTCTCTGCCTACTTGTGATCTCTGTCAAATAAATAAATAAAATCTTTAAAAAAAATGGACAAAGGACTTGAATAGACATTTCTCTGAAGAGAAGAAAATGGACAAAAGTACTTTCAAAGCAGAATCTTGAAGAGATATTTACATCCCCTCCATATGTGTTGCAATATGATTCACAAAAACCACGACATGAGAACAACCTAAGTGTTCACCAACTGATGAATGGATAAAGAAAATATGATAAATTATATATATATACACACATACATATATACATGTATATATATACATTTTCTATATGTGACACATATATGACATACTATGTCACAAAATGTGATATATATATGATTATACATATTCCTTTGCATATATATGTGTAGTGAAATATACATATATATATGCAATGAAATATTACTCAGCTTTTAAAAAGGAAGAAATCCTGCCACATGCTACAACCTGGATGAACCACGAAGATATTATATTATGTGAAATAAGCCAGTCACAAAAAGGCATGTGCTGTATGATTCTACTTCTATGAGGTATCTAAGGTAGTCAAATTCATAGAAACTGAAAGTAAAATGGTGGTTGTTAGGGGCGGGGAAGTTGTTGAAGGGCTGTAGAGTTTCAGTTTGGCTAGATGACAAAGTTCTATCACAACAGTGTGAATATAACAACACTACTCAATTATACACTTAAAAATGGTTAAAATGGTAAATTTTATATTATGTGGGTTTTTTCCCACAATTTAAACAATTTTGTACAATAGTAGATATGAATTCAGTGCTTGTCACTGTGCTGGGTGCTACAGCAGGAGGAAAGGTGACTTTGAGGAGGTAAAGGCCACATGGTCCATACAGGGCCATTTGGAAGGAGCAAGGAGAAGGCATCGAAATTTTTTTTTAAAAAGATTTTATTTATTTATTTGACAGAGAGATAGAGAGCAGAAGTAGGCAGAGCGGCAGGCAGAGGCAGAGGGAGAAGCAACTCTCCGCTGAGCAGGGAGCCCCATGCAGGTCTCCATCCCAGGACCCCAGGATCATGACCTGAGCCAAAGGCAGACACTTAAGGACAGAGGCACTCAGGCGCCCCCATCGAAAATTTTAAAGCATGGATAGAGGATGATTCCATTTACATTTAGAAAATATGGGTCTGACTACAGTGTGGAAAATGGATTCGATGAATATAAAATTGTTCAGTACAACTATGTAAAAATATGCATGTGAAGGAAAAAACTCAGGGAATTAGCTTATGTTTCTCTTAATTAAAAGAAAATTATTGTTCTTGTCTTCTCTAACCCATAAAGGGTGGAGCCAGCAAAGCCACACAATTTGAAATTTGTAACAGAATTCTATACCTTTCTCTGGCTTGGCTTACCCCTCCAGTCATGCCAATTGAAGTCCAGTTCAGAGGCTGAGTGTCTCCTGTGCTGCCACCTAGTGGTATCTTCCAAGCTGTCAACAGGAATTAAGATTATGCCCATGACATTTTGTTTCATGTCAAATAATCACAGCCCAATCTAAGTATGTCTCTGTATACTAGTCTTGATTGCAAGTGGTTGGAGGATGAACCTCGTGATCTCCTAAAATCCCTTCCATCTTTTTTTTATGTGACTTACATCGGAAATAAGGTGTTTTTGGGTTTTTTTTGAAAACCTGGAAATTTTATATTATCATGGCATAATTCACAAGATATTCTGTTGTTTAGGGTTTTTAAAATGTCAACATTTAATAATTGAAAGACACAAGGGATTTTATAAAACAAATGATTTTTTAGATCTAGCTATAATGGCTAAATTTTTAAAATTGACAAATTCTATATTTTCTGTGCCAACTTGCTATTTTGCAGTTAGAAACTTGCTAAAGTGTATGATCAGATAATCCTCAAGGACCAAAAATGGTATACTTTGAGATTCAAAAAAAAAATTTTAGTATAAGGAAGTCTGTGGCACTTACTAATCAATAATTTTTAAATATGAAATAAGGTAAGGATTTTATCCCATAATTCAAAACTATGTTGTAATTAATAGGAAATGTTAATTTTTTTCAGAAGAAAAAATAGACCACACACATCAAACTGATTTCAAAATCAGTATTTAAAATCTATATTTCAAAATCTTACTTATGCATCTGGGATTTTTCCTCCTTTCTTTTCCTGTTTATCAGTTGTAAAAACTATGTAGCAAACTATTCTACTTTTTAAATTCCCAAAGGATGTCTCAATTTATGAATGAATTCATATTTTACAAAAAACAAAAACAAAGACAGAGGATTTGGATTCAGATTGTTGGCTTCCAATTCTGACTATGACCTTTGTGTTGCTTGGACAATGAGTTTAACGATTCTCATCTGCAACATGGGATAAAAACCCTACTGACTTGTAGGGCTTCTGAAGGATTAAATGAAATAATGCATACATCCACAGTGCCTGATTTGTAAGAAATGCTCAAGCAATCTTAGCTAACATTACAAATGAAGAGAATCTGAACGTTGGTAATATATGGCTATGGATATTAAGCCTTCTATAAAGACTTACTATTGAGGTGAATTCCTATTAAAATGTAGTTATCTACAATAAAAAAAAAAGAGAATCTATGCTAATGAAATAGGTTAATAATTATCAAAGCAGCATTATTAAAAAATCTTCAGCCACATCAGTGGTATGATTTCTTTAAAACTTTGTATGTCTCTGTGTTGAATAATTGACATTTACTTTCAGTAACTTCTATTTAGGAGGAGTTATTTGGAAGAAATGATGATCACATATGGATACCAGAGTCTCTTCTTCCTTAGATATCCATCCTGTACAGAGTGTTCAGAATAGAGACAAGAAACCTGTTACAGAGTTTTAGTTAAAAGGATATAATAATTCAAATATTACATGAAGTTTATTCCTACTCCAAAATATTTAAAATAACCTCTTGTACACCAGTGCCTTTTAAGTAAGGCTTTAATAACTCTTGAATTAAATGATATTTAGTTAAAATTTTAAAGTCATTTTGGGGCGCCTGGGTGGCTCAGTGGGTTAAAGCCTCTGCCTTCAGCTCAGGTCATGATCCCAGAGTCCTGGGATGGAGCCCTACGTCGGGCTCTCTGCTCGGCGGAGAGCCTGCTTCCCCTCTTTCTCTCTCTGCCTGCCTCTCTGCGTGCTTGTGATCTCTGTCAAATAAATAAATAAAAATCTTTAAGTAAAAAAAGTCATTTTAATAAACAGGCCTTCCAAATGTCATTTGAGGTTTTTTAAAGCCTTGATTGTTGCTCACCATGTTGCTTAACAGGGGAAACAGAACAACTGAAGAATCTTTCATGATGCAATGTAACAGAACTAAAATATGTACAGGATAATTTAAGCACAAAAATCAGACGGATGCAGAGAACAGCTTAGAGTTAGGAATGGAGTATGGAAGTCATCTGAGGAATGTTCTGGAAGGTGTTATGTTGGCAAAGTTCTGGATTGTTGGAGACACTGTCATGGACTGTCATGGACTGAGTGAGACTCTGACAAGGGTCATGCTGGTCCGAGGAGGCTTGGTGGATGGAAAAGTTGCCATCTCTGTTGGACCCTGAGAAACAAGGGAGGATGGTCAAAGTGGCCAAGCCGGGGAGACGGAGTGGGCAGAAATGCAGAATTTGAAATATACATGGTGTGGTTTGGCCAAAGAAAGTATGCCTGGATGGTGCCTCTGCTAAACATTAGAATTAAATCTCGGATCCCAGTGTGCTGACCTAGACCCTGAGCTCCTGAAGACAAGAATGCACTGCTTATGAAGAAAGCTGCTCTATTCCACTTATTTAGTCATGTTTACTTAACTTACTATGTAGCAGAAACCATTCCACACACTAAAGAACATGACATAATCCTTGCCTCAAGGAGCTTGGTGGTGATAGCTATGTGAACTTGCAGTTACAGAGCAGTGTGGTAAGTGCTCAATACGCTTTATAGCAGAATGCTTAGAGCAAGGGTTTTGGCCTTATCTGGACCCATGTTGTCATGTGACCTTGGGTAAGTTGCTTGAACTTTTTAAGCCTCATGTTCCTCACCCATAAAATGGAGACACTAACAAAACCTATCTGATTTAGGCTATCATGAAATTTATGTGATATGATGCCAGACAAGTTCTTAGCATAATTCTGGCTCATGGGGAGTACCTAATACATGTTATCATACATGGAGGTATGAGATATACAGGAAACAGTCTACTTATGGGGAAGCCAAAGATGTAATAGAAGATGCAACATAAGACCCAAAGAAGTTAGCTTGACAAAGATAGGGACATGGGGACCGGGAGATAGGAGTAGTTCTAGAGGAGAAAAATTCTAGAGGCAAAAGAGAGAATAAAAGGTGCATTGAGGGAGCTAGAATTAATGAATAAATGAACATGTCTGCGGAGGTTGGCAGGTCTTTGATTACGTGGGGTCGTATATTGTTAATAGAGTTGTTCAAACTCGCCAAGCACACCTGCCCCATGGGCAATTGGCATTCCCTCTGCTTGGAATGCTGTTCCTCCAGATACCCACACACCTCTCTCCCTTCATTCCTTCAGGCCTTTGCTCAAGTGTCTCCATATGTGGGAAGTCCCCCTTGACCACCCTGGATAACATAAGGTTTATACAGGATGGGGTGCTGGTAAAATATGTAATTCAGGAGTCAGACATTAAACCGTATTTATGGTTTAATTTCCTCATGTGTAAAGAGTGGATAATAATACTGATGCAAGGGGTATCATAAGGATTAAATGCATTCATAGCCCTGAAAGAATGATTGGCACATAGTAGGTACTCTGTAAGTATTGGCTGCTGTTATGGTTACTGTTGATTTATTGTTGTTCCAAATAATGTTGGAGGCATGCAGTTGGGCCCATTCTGCAGGTGAAGTCACCGGCCCTTTTGCTATGCACTGCCTGGGGGAAGTTGCTAGAACCTAGAGTCTATGACAGGAATATTTTTAAAAATTTTGTTTTTGCAATTAGGAAGTGTATCAAGCACATCAAAAAGAACGTACAATTATATAATGAATACCTGTATACCCAATACCCACTACCATAGAAAAAATTCTATGACAGGAATTTTTTTTAAAATTTTGTTTTTGCAATTAGGAAGTGTATCAAGCACATCAAAAAGAATGTACAATTATATAATGAATACCTGTATACCCAATACCCACTACCATAGAAAAAATTCTATGACAGGAATTTTTTTTAAAATTTTGTTTTTGCAATTAGGAAGTGTATCAAGCACATCAAAAAGAATGTACAATTATATAATGAATACCTGTATACCCACTACCCGGCTTAAGAACTAAAACATTACAAATACAGCTGAAGCATCTTAAGATGTGGTGGTTCTGATTTCTTTGGTATTGTCCTATGCCAGCTTTTTCCAAGTGAGCCATTTGGAAGCTATTTCTGTGGGATGTTGTATGGGAAAGGGTATTATGTGTGGAAAAGGTTGGGGAATTGTGTTCTATTTCATTTGGGAAGTACTGGATTTTAACAAAATAAAATAGGATTATTTTCTGCAGGATGACTCAAAGCTTTCCAAACTGATCACAGGACCCCCCCTTTTTATGCCATGTTTATGCCATGTCTTTTGGGATTATGTTTCAGGCAAAACAGTTTGAGAAACACTAATTTATGGTACAGCTTTCAACTCTGAAAAGTACTAGTAACCTGACTATTTTCACAGCATTCAAAGAGGATGGATTAATTTTAATTATTAAGGAAGAAATAGGACTTAATGATTAATCATCTAGTGCCAAGATCATAGCTAAATGAGCAGCTCAACTTTAATAACCACGAAAGAGTCTATGGCCTGATTATTTACATTTCAATTTTCCCCATAATCTTGGTATTTTACTCTATCCACATTTTCCCTGCTCTTGATACTACTTTTAATTGTCATTATATGCTCTGTATTACTGTAATATCAAATTCCCGTGGAACAAGGCAGGAATAAATTCATGAAACTCAAATGAAGTACACCTAATTGTATTCACCCCAGAATGCTAAATTTTACAGTGCTGATTTAATGACTATTGAACATTTCTTTTGGTTCTTTCTAAATCTAACATTGATTAATAGTGAGATTAGGCCATTAGTATTGACGTAAGCCAGAAGTTGGACTGCAGCCACACCATACTTATAAATTCAGTCATTTCAAGGTTATGTTGTGGTAGAAGTCAGGGTCAGTGATGATCTGATGGATTGGAAGATGGGGGGGAAAAACTTCTTGGAGTAGTTGGTCCTTGAGCTGTGATTTAAAGAGAAGAAACTTGTGGTTTGGTTGTTGTTCCATAGATATGGAAAAAATTGAGCAAAGGCGCATGGCCAGCAGAGGAAGAACCAGTGGAAGGAGCCACATGACAATAAATTTAGTTGATCTTGAAGTGAAGGCTAGGTTAGAGTAGGAGATGAAAACACTTAGAAAGGGTGGGCCTACCTGGGAGGAGCCTTTGAAAGAAATACTCGGAAATTTGTGTTTTGGCTTACAGTGTAACAGGAAATCCATGTAAGGCTACAATTCATTAGAGGATATGGTCAAAGTGATGAACAAAAGAAAAAAAAGGAGAAAAGAAATGATTTTAGAAATTGTAGCCTGTGAACATAATGTACCAGAAAATATTCATTATGCAATCTATTTGAAAATATTAAGCTGTATTTGTTGAATGTTGAGTTAACAATTGGTTATGCCAATGGGGGTGGGCAAAGTTTATAAAACCAAAGTAATAAGGTAAGTGCCCACAGTCAGGAGGGTGCTTTGTTAGAGATTTCCTGTGGGAAAGTCAGGAGGAATAATAACCTATACACACCCCCCATATATATATATTTATAAATATGTATATATAGGTATATATATAGTGTGTATGTGTGTGTGTTTGTGTGTGTGGCTCTGCTCTGACAAATCTCCAGTGAAAAGGGTGGGGCAGATAAGATCCTTGTGTTTAGGGAGTTTAAAAGTCGTAAGTAACACATTTGTACCTGGTCAACAAATTCTTACCGAACACCTGATACTGGCCAAGCCATACCATATTCTAGTGGGGCTAGTTCTCGCGGTGTTTACAGTCTATCAGGATACAGAGAAGTAGGTGGGCAATTACAACACAGCATAAGAGGAATGTCTGTAGGAAAAATACAGAGAGTCAGGGATAGAATCACAGAGTAGTATAGCTGTGCAGGGTGTTAAACGTCAGTGAACACGTGCAAAATGGAACAAATTGTGTTTTTAAAACTCAGGGGACTATGATTGTGATTGAAGGACTAGTTTCATTGACATCTTGAAGTGGGGTAAGTGAGACAACTCAGGATTCTGCTTGAATACTAATAACGAATCACTAAATTGCGTTCTTAGGCGGTGAGGCTGGTTGTCTTCAGGGCTTTCCTTCAGCTGGACTGAGATTGCAAATCTGATACAGGGGAACCGTTCACAGGCAATGAAAGAGAAGCTAATTTTTGGCTACCCCAAGCAGTTTTCCCTCTCTGCTCTCCCCCTACAATAGCATATGGCTTCTCTCCTATTTAATAATTATTGATTTGAAGAGGCACTCACTGTTGGTTCATTTTTCTTGGTCTTGATTCCATTCTGCAGTGTGCTATAGGAGTGCGTGCGTGGGGCGCTGTGATGGTTAATTTTCTGTGTCAACTTGACTGGGCTACAGGGCACCCAGATATTGGTTAAACGTTTCTCCTCCACCTCCTCCTCCCCCCTCTTTTTTTATTGTAGTCACCATCTGGCACCACACAGCGTCATTACAGAATTATTGGCTATATTCCCTCTGCCATACTTTTCATCCCTGTGACTTATTTATTTTATAACTGGAAGCTTGTACCTCTTAATTCCCTTCACCTCTGGTAACCATCAGTTTGTGCTCTGTATGTATTTATGAGTCTGTTCTTGGTTTGTTTATTTGCTCATTGGCTTTGTTTTTTAGATTCCACATATAAGTGAAATCATATGGTATTTATCTTTCTCTGTTTGACTTATTTCACTTGGCATAATACCCTCTAGGTCCATCCGTGTTATTTTGAATGGAAAAATTATGTTGTTTTTGTTGTCTGGGTCATATTTCATTATATTTATATATCCCATCTTTATCCACTCATCTACTGATGGACATTTAAGTGGCTTCCATATCTTGGCTATTGCAAATAATGCTGTAATAAACATAAGGGTACGTGCATCTTTTGGAATTAGTGTTTTCATTTTCTTTGGGTAAATATCCAGTGGAGTTACCGGATCATTTGGTATTATGATTTCTAATTTTTTGAGAAAATTCTATACTGTTTTCCACAATGGCTGTACCAATTTACATTCCTACCTCAGTGCACGAAGGTTCCTTTTTCTCCATATCCTTGCCAACACTTGTTGTTTTTTTTCTTTTTGATGCTAGACATTCTGATAGGTATAAGGTGATATTTCACTGTGGTTTTAATTTGCATTTCCCTGCTGATTAGTGATGTTGAGAATCTTTTCATGTGTCTGTTGGCCATCTGGATGCCTTCTTTGGAAAAATGTCTATTCAGGTCCTCTGTCTGTTTTTAATCAGATTATTTACTTTTCTGGCATTGAGTTATAGAAGTTCTTTATATACTTTGGGTATTAGCTTCTAATCATCAGATATATTATTTACAAATTGATAGTTTGCCTTTTCATTTTGTCGATGGCTTCCTTTGCTTTTATTTTGGTAAAATTTTTGCCAGGTTCTTTTGCATGTTGCTATCCAGTTTTCCCAACACCATTTATTGAAGAGACTGTTTTTCTCTCTTGCATATTCCTGCCTCCTTTGTCACAGATTAACTAACCATATAAGTGTGGGATTGTTTCTGGGCTCTCTATTCTATTTCATTGGTCTATAGGTCAGTTTTTCTGCCAGATATACACTGTTTGGATTACTATAGCTTTGCAGTAGATCTTGAAATCTGGGATTGTGATACTTCCAAACTTTGTTTTTCTTTCTCAAAATTGCTTTGACTATTCAAGATCTTTTGTGTTTCCATACTAATTTTAGGATTATTTGCTCTAGTTCTGTGGGAAAATACTATTGGTATTTTGATAGAGATTGCATTGAATCTGTAGCTTGCTTTGGGTAGTATGGATATTTTAACAACATGAATTCTTCCAATCCATGAGAATGGTTTTTTTTTTTTCCCTCATTTGTGTCATTTTGAATTTTTCTCATCAATGTCTTAAAGTTTTCAGAGTACAGGTCTTTTAACTCCTTGATTAAATTTACTCTTGGATATTTTATTCTTTTTAATATAATTGTAAAAGGGATTATTTTCTAAGTTGTTCTTTCTGCTACTTCATTATTAGTATATAGAAACACAACAGATTTCTGTATATTAATTTTGTATCCTGCAACTTTACTGAATTCATTTATTTGTTCCAGTAGTTTCTGGTGGAGTCTTTAGAGTTTTCATATATCATGTCATCTGCAGATAGTCACAGTTTTACTTCTTTCCCACTAATTTGGATGCTTCTTAGTTCTTTTTCTCATCTGATTGCCCCAGCTAGGACTTCTAGAACTATGTTATAAATAGAAGTAGTGAGAGTGGGCATCCTTGTCTTGTTCCTGATTGTAGAAGAAAAGCTTTCAGTTTTTCATCACTGAGTATGACGTTAGCTGTGAGTTTTCATATATGGCCTTTATTCTGCTGAGGTATGTTCCCTCTAAACACACTTTGCCAAGAGTTTTTATCATGAAGTTAAGCATTATTTCTGAGTATATCTGGGTATTTCTGGATGAGATTTACATTTGAAACTCTCTGTCTCTCCATCTCTCTCTCTCTCTATATGTATATATACACACACACACACACACACACATATATATATATGTCTGTATAATCTATATATAATTTATATAAATCTATGGCCTCTCTATATAATCTATATAAATCTATATATACTTATAAATCAACTAATCTATTATGAAGGAGGCAAGAATATTTAAGAAGAGAAAAAAATCCCTAAAAGAAAGAGAGAAATTGATTGATATATCACAAGAAATGGAGTTACAGGATTATGGAGGCTAAATCCAAAATTTGCAGTTGGCAAGCTAGAGACCTAAAAGAACTGAGGTTGTAAGTTCCAGTCTGACATCGAAGGCCTACATATATCCTATGGGTTTTATTTCTCTAGAGAACTCTAATATAGGCACCCCATGTTACTGGGCTGAGGAGGGAGGTGGACAATGCTTGAAGATGTAGTAGTCTGTCTGGGATGATAGAAAAAAACTGTAAACTCTGGGGTCAATTGCCAGAGGAAGTTATTGCAGCCTTGGAAGCTGTGTGGTAGTAAGAAATCCCAGAAGAGACTGCCTTCTGCTTTAGACTTGTCTTAATACAAATGAGAAATGTGTTAGTCCTTTATCTCATTTATGTTATCTTTTGGTTTTTTTTTAAAAAGAATTTATTTATTTATTTGACAGGTAGAGACACAGAAATAGAGAGAGAACACAAGCAGGTGAGTGGGAGAGGGAGAAGCAGGCCTTCTGCTGAGCAGCGAGCCCGATGGGGGGGCTCGATCCCAGGACCCTGGGATCATGACCTGAGCAGAAGGCAGACGCTTAATGACTGAGCCACCCAGGTGCCCCATATCTCTGTTATCTTAAAATGATCAAATAAGTTTAGCTGCTCACAGACATTTTCTGAAGTGGAAGGATTGCTGTTGGAGAAGAGGGGAAATTCAGGAAAAGTCAGAAGTCAGACTTGCTTTTTAGAACCTTTTAGATCCAAATGACAGAATCTAACCAAACTAGTTTAAGAAAAAGGAGGGTGTTCCTCATTCCCTGCCCCTTGCCATATAACTAAAAATTTTAGGAATGGGTGGATCCAAGGCACAAACCATGGTTTCATGGTTATCTTTTTTCATGTCTTTTCTCTGCTTTTCTTTATAAGTTGGCTTCTTTCCCTTCTATACTAGTTTCCTTCATGCAGTTAGGGGTGATGATGAATACAAGAAAAATGTAGACATTTTTCTTACAATCTAAGAGTGAAAAGAAAGCCACAACATTATTACCATAATGCCCAACTGAAATGTCCAGGGAGAACTCTGATTGGTCACTTTTGATCATGTGCCCATCCCTAAGCCAATCACTATGGTCAGGGATAGTGGAGTTCTCTGTTTGATGAAGTTTGGGTCATTTGCCCACTCTGTGGACTGGAAGGTTGTGTTAACCTTCCTGTTTTCCCAAAACGATGGAATAAAGAAAGTGTGGACACCTTACATGGAAGATACTGTATTACCAGTTGATTTTAAAAATCATAAGTCTAATGTATATAAAAGAACATATGTTAAAAGATTTACTCTATGCACTAATTAATGAGGGGACTGATGGATATTATAACGTGTTCAAAAAAGATTGAAATGAATATGCAAATGGAGGTAAAACTTTTTTTCAAGTGTGGAGAAAGAAGTCAGTACATCCTCTACCACACAGGACAAAATTGAAGACAAGAATTATTTTATATTGCTGTCGGTTACCTACAATTCACAGCATTATAAAATACTTCCCACAGAATCAGAATCTGATAACCTACAGGAGTTTCCTCTAGAATCTAGTTGCATAGTTTTCAACTGGAAACACAAATATTTTCCCTACACTGGGAAGACAAACAACATGTGTTCCTGAAACAAGGGATGCAGTATTTGAAAGAGAAATATTTCTCCTAATACCAGGTGGTACCAGCAGAAAGTTAGGTAAAACTTGGATTGCAATAGGTAATCTATTGGTTATTTGAAATAGTGTGCCCCAGTTGTCTCTGTGTCCTGTGTTCCTAACACATGAGATTTTTATTAAGTGTGTGCAGTGAGTGTTAAATAGGGCACCTGCTATTTGCACTCCCTTTGGAATAATAGAAAAGTATCCCTACCTCTATGTAACCTAGATCCTTTCTGGAGCTCTTAGTTCTCGGCTAGCAGAAAGGCCCTGTAATTTTTATTACTACAAAATTCTTTGCATTTACTTAAAACATTAGAATTTTTAGTTTGGGGGCGCCTGGGTGGCTCAGTGGGTTAAACCCTCTGCCTTCGGCTCAGGTCATGATCCCAGGGTCCTGGGATCGAGCCCCGCATCAGGCTCTCTGCTCAGCAGGGAGCCTGCTCCCCCCTCTCTCGCTGCCTGCCTTTCTGCCTACTTGTGATCTCTCTCTCTGTCAAATAAATAAATAAAATCTTTTTTAAAAAAAGAAGTTTTAGTAGTCAAGGTAGACTTATTCTATGGAGTTATTGTTTCTGTGATAGTTGGCTACATTAACACTAAACAAGCACAAGGAGTTATTATTATTGTTACCATTTAACTAACATAAAAGGTGATAGAAACTTTCTGGAATTTGCATTGAGGTACAGTCTATGTCAAATACAGGAAATGCAACTTCCACCTCCAGTGAATAGGGATGTTTCCAGATGACCCAGTCACTTTCAACCAAGATACATATTTACTGGCAAGTTGGCTGCTGCTAGGCCAATTCTCAAAGAAAAACAGAAGCTCTGTAGGAAATAATGGCCAAATATCTATATCTATATATGTATCTATATCTATAGTATAAGAAAAGGTAAAACAGTTGTAGAATCAGCATGGCATCCAGAGAGAGTAAGTATATGAACTGCAATCCCAACAAACCAATCAGTTTAACATAGTCTTCTGGACATTTACTTTTCAAGCTAATCACCTCTTAATTGTGATACCATAGGAGAAGGTGATATAAGGACAGCATCAGACAACCAGGATAATAGTCCTCCACAGGAGAAGATAGAATTTTATCTGCCCTTAGGTTAGAGTAGCCTTCATTTCTTGGGCAAACGAATCTATGTGATTCTTGGAAAAGAATCTGCTTGTCTCCTTGGGACAAGGAGAACTGTAATGAGAATGATAGCCAATTGGAGTGACATAGTCAAACAGTCTAACATAGTAAAAGGTAAAGATATCATCTGCCTCATTCAGTGCATCAGTAAAGTATGTGCAGCCATTACCCTAAAACTTGTGTATTCTTTTGGGCAATAAAATGTATATTTAATTGCATATCTCTTTAAAAGACTCATTTAGTACGAAATGAATGAGAGCTTTGAGCAAGCAGGATTCTTCACAATTAGACTGAGAGCTATGAAAATGGAAGAATATGTAATTGATGAGAAAAGGTAGGCAGTTTCATACTGAGGGAAGTGGGAGAATTCAAGAGGCTGCAACAGCCAATGCTTTCAAAACCAAGTCAAGCCAGCACCTTCAGGAGCTGGTATGTTATCTTCACCTTTGCCCCCATCTGGTTTCCAAATCAAAAGAGGCAGACACTCCATTTGGGCCCTGTTCATTCTCTCCACAGCGCCCTCCTGTGACGAATGGCATTCTTCTTTCCTAAATCAAGTTGATCTCAATGGAAACATTTTCTTGTTCTCTTTCTGTGTAATTTCAAAATAAATAAATCACTAACCAAAAGCCAGTTTAGAGATGAAAGCCCACTGAAAAGAAACCATGAGGGCACACTCATTGTTTGCCCTGTGTGGGCAGTGGATAGAGGAGCATGCAGATCCGGGCCCACTCCTCTGTTGGCCAGGGAAATAATTAACTGCTGAGATTATTTCTGCCTGTGAAATGAAGGAGGAGAACCGCTCTGTGATGTGCCAAGTGTTCCCATAGAAAATCAGCATTCTCTAGGGAGGTAGGGGGAGGGAGAGTGAGGCTTGGAAAAACTGAATATTGGAGTCTTGGAGCAGGTTGAGAGGTAGCAGTAGGGGAAAGATTTCATCTCTGAGGTGGTCCCATTTTAAATATGTTTTAGCCTTCTTACAGAAAGTGGCTCTCTGTATACGTTTACACACCCGCCTGCCAGCCAGCGCTCCCTCACCCTCCTCTGCCTCCCTCCTTTTGAAGCAACAGCTGCTCATTCATGGGACTATGCAAACACCTGGGCTTCTTGGCTGCAGGCATGTGTGTGTGTGTGTGTGTGTGTGTGTGTGTGTGTGTGTGTGTGTGTGTGTTTGATTGAGAGAAAGAGGGCACACTTAAAAATGAGTTTTGTGGAATATAGGTAATAGTCAGCTTTACTAGATGCCATGAAGGACAGAAGCTGGTAAAATGATACCCTCAGAGGAGGTAGAGAATGGAACAAAATAGGATTGTGTCAGACCTGTGATTTAACTGAACTCACTGAAAGTAAGACAGACATAGTTTTGTCTAAAAGAAGTTGATTCTGAAGCAAGCTTTACTGCAAAATTTGTATCTGGCCCATGGAGTACAGACTTGGGAGGGCAGGTGAGGCCTGTTTGGAGTCCTGTTTGCTATGTGAGCTGCTGGGTGATCTTGGGCAAGGCTTCTAATGCAAAGCTGTATCATCTGTAAAATGGAGATATAGTATCAGGGATGCTTGGAAGGATTAAATAAGAGAGTCTCAGTTTGATTAGTGCAAGCTCATAAAAGAACAATATGAGCTCTGTTGTATGTTGGTTTGGTGTTAGGCTAATTTATTCTTTCTACCATTCTGGTTGGTATAATGTCATAAAATGTTGTTATGGAATAAAATTTCCAATTCTTGAGGAACAGGGCAATTAGAATCTCTTACTGTGTCACCTGAAGAGAAACACATCCTCCTTAAGAAAACATTCCTGCTTTCTAGTTTCTTTTATCTGTAGGCATCTATGATGCAACTCTGCAGTATATTGTTTTGTAATATGCGTTGATTCAAGGGTCCTACTAAAACTCATGATAAATGAAAAAAAGAGTAATGTGAATATGGAATTACTAGATCCAATATGGTAGGGTTTCTTATTGTTTTGCATATACTTTGTAGAATATGAGACTCAATGTAGCCACTTCCCTTCAGTCTTTCAATGGCAACCCAGGAAGCTGTAACCACAATTACCTTGCTCTAATGGAAGATGGATGAATGACCTTTCAGACCCCAAAGGAATGCAGATTTGGCAAGGAGTAGGAGTCACCATTAACAATCCAGTTTTTCAGGTGTGACACATTTTATATTCCAATTTTTAAATGTCTTCCAGGTTGTAGGAAAATGTAATGACATTTTCTGGAAGACATTTTGAAGTTTAATTAAAATGCAGTTTTGAAACATATCTCTTGGGCTTTGCTCTTGTAAATATGAGCATATCAGGAACTTACACAGAGATGTGAATGTTCTCATCCTGATGTTGGGTAGTTCTGGTTGGGAACTGTGTACATTAATCTTTTGACAAAATAGCAGTGTGCCTCTTTTGCACAACTGGGCCCTGTGGGTAACTTCTGTGCAGTGTATTCATAGGAAGAAAACCTGATATTTTAAATTCTCCTCCCTTCCTCTGGGAGGTCACTGTGTACTCAACAAAAAACCCTTGCTTCTTGTACTTACAGAGTGAAAAAGTTCCTATTAAACCAGAGGCTGAAAAACAAAGGGCACTCTGGTAAACAGTTGACAACTTAGAGCAGTTATTCTCCAAGCTTCTTGTTACTGGAATAAGAAAACGGCATGACCTAGGAATCTGAAATACTCAAAACGCTGATCCATCTCTTACCTCTGGCAGACATTTTCCTCAGCTCTGCTTTTCAGTTGATTCATTCGGAAGCTGAAAGAACTTTTAAATTTTGTTCAAACATTATTTATTGAATACCCGCTGTGTACTAATCCTATTATTTGGTATTGGGTGTTGAATGTTATGTGTTGAATGATAAGGTTCCTGTCCTTAAGAAGTCCACAAAGTAATTAGGGAAGTAACATTGGCAACTTGGAAGGAATAGCATTTCTCTTTAGGAGTTAACCCCAGGATCCATGATAATATAATTCACTGAGGTAATACCTTTAGTCTTTGGAATCTTTGTAGCTACCAGTGTTTAATACCTCCTCTGGCAGGTTCAGTCCTTGGACTAGCTTACCAGTAGCAGGATTTTGCTAACTATATAATAGACTCTTTAGTAATAGTCTTGTTCTTAACACCTGCTGGGATATTAAATAAAGGGAAGTGGCAAACATTTGTGATTGGAACCCTTTGTTTGAGGAAGGAATGGTGGCTCTGCTGGGAACACTTAGAACTCTCAATAAAAGTGCATACTATGTACAGAAGATGAATCCTCTCAGATTCAACACATTATTTCTACCCAGAGCTGATTGTATTTTTCTGTGGACTTTGTGGTCTGTGGAAAAATAACAATTAAACTGTATCTTACAGTTTGAGAATCAAGCTCTAGAATTAAACTCAAGATTATCCTAAAGGTAGCACCCTGTGATGGTGTACATATTTTCTGATTTCTTACAAAAGGCATTAACTTGTGCTCTTGAACCACTAATGAGCATCTATTAAACCATATTTCAGTATTTAATGAATGGACTGCAAGATACAATTGAAGTTCTACTTGACTTCATTCTTGTTGGGTCCATTAGTATATGACTAGAAGGAACTTTTTGAATTTTAAGAAGATTGATTCCCTTTGTTCTTGCTTAGTAAATAAAGAAAACTTCTCGATGCTTTAATATTTAAATTTAATAAAATTTAGTATTATATTAATTATTAATATATTTTATAAATATATTATAAATAAAATAAATTTAATGAATTTAAATAAAAATGCTTTTAGTGCTTAATTTGCTCAACTGATACTCAGAATAGGTAATAGGAAATTAAAACCAAATTCATAACCATCAAAATATATGATTATGCTGTCTCCGAAGGTGTCAGTTTCGCCATTATTTCTAGAATTGATGCTACCTGCATTCCAAACTAATTTTTGTAACAAGGAAGGGAGATGCCAGTATTCACTTTAAATTTTTCAGGACCAGTAGCACCTGGGTGGCTCAGTTGGTTAAGTGTTGGGCTCTTAAGAGTCCCAGCTAAGGTCTTGATCTCAAGGTTGTGAGTTCAAACCCCACACTGGGCTCTGCATTGGGTGTGGAGTTTACTTAAAAAAAAAAAAGAGAGAGAGAGAAGTATTTCAGCACCAATAATGTCAACATGGACTTTGGTTCATAACTTAATGTAGCCCTGAATATATTCATTGTGTTGTAGGCACAAACCTTTAGAATGTACCTGTTTTACAACAATGGCTAAGGAAATACAGAGGAAAGGAATAGGGGGTTCACACTTAACTATCATTTCTTGTCTTTTGCTTGGAGTTGGACTCCCCAATATCCATGACTATATCTTAGATGTCTAATTAAGTACCAGATTTCTGTCTGAATGAAATTGGAGGAAGTTAATAGTGAATTAGTGGATTAGGTTTTCTTAATTCTAGAATACTTAGTCCAAATCACCCTTATTTAAATTGTTATTGCTTTATAAACATTATTTAACTCATGGCTGAACAATATTCATTTAGACTGTAATTTGCTAAGAGTTTATTTATATTTAAACACTTATCTTAAATTATATATTTCAGTTTTTCCTTCATAGGAAATGACAATGTTATTAAAAAAAATCACCATTTGTTCTTAAAAGGCTTTTTTGCTTCCTTCATCTTCCCAGTCCGTGCCTTAATCCTCTGATTTTAGTCTTTACCATTGCTAGAAGACCTTTGTATGACTCTGAAGACAATAATTATATTAATAATGCTTTGGTGAGACTTGCTAACCATAAATTCCCATGTTCCCTCTTCCCCTTTTTCTTTTAAGGGATGGGCTATTTGTGAGGGAAACCTTAAAGATGACATGAATCTGATACTTTCTTGCCTTAATGTTCAAGCAGTTACCAAGGCAGTGTTAAAAAACATATTTTTCATGGGAACAACTTAGATGGATTTGGTGCAATCTTAAGATTTAGAGCTTTAGATGGAGTTTTGTAAAATGTGGTCATATCTATTGTTATAGAACTCCAAACTAGGTGCCTTATACAGGCTTAATATATTGGCCTTCAATTTTTGAATGCTAAAAACTGTGTCCAACAAATTCATATGTGAAACTAAGCACAAATTCTAGATTTTGCTTATTAACATAGGTTTACATTTCTTACCAAAAAAATACAAAGATGGGTCCTGTTTTGAACGCTATGGGACTCAAATGAAAACATGAATAAATTCAGTCTTTGAATATTTGAATATCCCAGAAACATTATTCTAATCACATAGAGTTCAGACCAATCTCTCCCTGTGTGTGTATTTCCTTTTTAAAATGTTCATAGAATTTTGGATCATATATCCAGCATTTAGTTGTTTCTTATAAATGTATGTATAATCTACCGACTAGGATGAGAGAGTCTTGGGGGCAGTTACGGTATTTTACTTCTTGTGCATCTTCCAAACATCTAATAGACATCTAACAGGATCGGAAGCATAAACAGAATACTTCCTAAATATGTGCTTGCTTGATTCACAGACTTTCTGTTTTGTTGTATTGTTTTACTGATGGGTGGGTCCTGAGATGTGGACAGTTAAAGAAAAAATTCTGTAGAAGAAAAGTCTGTTTTCATCTGAACACAGAGGTAGGAACAAGTAGGATGATACTCATAGTGGAAAGGTGATTACATATGGCGTCATACCATGCTATTTAGCAACCCAAGTCCCTGGAACCCTGAGTGATACAACAGGAAAGCAGTCTTCTGCAGGGAAGGTTTTTTTTGAGCTGATATATGTTTCCCGCTTGATCCCTTTCCCTGGTAAAATTCTCAATAGCTCTTTTATGCTTGTTGTTGTTACCAGTAAGAGCAAGATCTTTCAAATTAAACTTTACATCGGTGAAAATTACCCCTGGCCTTAAGGTTCCTGATCTGCCTCTCTCCATTTTCTCAGATCTAGCTAACTCTCTGGACTGAGTTTCTTTAATCTTTTCTCCTGACTTCTCTGCCTTTTTTCTGCTCTCTTCCATCTTCACTTCAAATTGGACATACTTCATAAAAGGATGTCTAAGTAGTTCAGCCATTCTATTGAACTGAACTTAAATATTGGACAAAATACATTTTAAGTGGTTTTTAACTAAAAGCTAATGTGAAAATGTTGGAATATGTACCAATATAAACATATTATACTTACGGCTATATTCAAATACAGTTAAAAATATTACATCATGTTCTTTCTAGTAGAAATTTTAAAGGGTATACATAAATCACCTTCTGAGTCATGATGTAATTTAGATTATATTTTATTAGACATTCTTTACAAATTTAAAATACTGCTATTTTACATGCACAGAGGAAAATCAGTTTGGATAATTATATTTAGGCATTATTAAAATCAACCACAAAATAAAGACACTTTATTGTGTCATTTATCAACATACTTGATATGTATATCTAAAGTGCATTATGTTACAAAAAATAGAGAAATTCAGCAGCACCAAGATACATTTACAAAATAAATACATCAGTTGACAAAATAAATTATGGTAAATGTGATAATAATAATTGGATTAGCCTTGGCAAAAAAAATATTCACAATGACCAATGTGCAGTTTCATAGAGCAATGGGGAAGGCAGTTTTATTCCAATGCATTTACAGTATTTACAGACAATAAATATTTCTAATACTTTCCATATGTTCACTATTACAGAATCCTGTAATACGTCCTCTGAAGGTCTTTGCTAAAAATTTCAATGCCTCCTGAAAAGAGAAGGAAGAGAGAGAAGAGGAGAAAGAAAATAGGTTAATTCTCCTTAACAAGTGAAAAGGCATAAAAAATAAAGGAATACAGAATTACAATGGAAAAGATTCCAGGGATTTCTTGTAAATATTCCTGATAGGTGGTATCAGTGGGATCTGCCTGACTCTCCAGAACCTTTGCGGTAGGCAGGGTCTTCAGCATGATCTAATGATCAGTGTAGTACAGGAAGAGCAAGGGCTTGGTTTCTAACTCTATATAGTGTCTGAAAAAGGAGACCCTGGGGGAATTTTCCAAAGCTGCCAACTGGCAAGTCTGGGAAGAGAAGGGACACATTTGAGAGTCTGGAAATAAGACTAGGTTGTGCAATCCATCATCAAATACACCTTGCTAAAAGCTTATTCCCCAGCAATGCCTGACATGGGTGATCCAAAGGTTGCTTATTCTATTCAGGTTTCCATTTGGCCAATCTCTTGCTAAGATACTGGCTGTTAGGAGAGCAGAATGTGTGATTTGGAGTAAATGTTGGAAGGATGTGTAATTGAGCCGTATGTTTGGTTGGTTATTTGATGATATCAGTCATTGCATTAGCTGTCCTTAAACACTAATGAATGAAACTATTTTTGGATTTTAGATTCTGAAGTCAAAACGAAGAACTATTTGTCTCTCACTCTGCTGGTTTTTGGAATTGATCTGGAATTAGAAATTGGGAAAATCCATATTAAATTAGAGAAAAAGAATCAATTAATTTAAAAGTATAAAATAGCAGTATTTCACTGTGTTTATTACACAGAATAAATTACCACCTGGGATTGACATCTCTTTCAACCCTTTCTAAAACATTGTAGTGACAGTATTTCAAGATGGGCTGGCAGCATTTTCTCTGCTTTTCTGTCTCCCTTTCTCTTCTCTTTGTGTGTCATTTCAATGGTGTATAAAGGAAGCACCTATAGAATGGAACTCAACTGGCTGTGCCATTGCATTAATAGCCAGAATGTGGGCAGAGTTTTACATGACAGACCCATATAGTGGTGAAAACCACAGAAGAGCCAACTTTTGACAAGTTAGGAACTTCACATGCAGCTTGAAGAAAGAAAAGCAAGTTGAACATTTAGGATGCTTTCTTGTCTTAAGAAATTGACATCTTCGCCAATCATTTTAATTAGGATGGCAAAATAGCTCCTAACTGCAGAGAAAATAATTTAAGATTAACATTTTTAGTGGCGGATGGATGGATGTTATGAAGAAAACATAAAAGGTGACTGTAAAATTTGATAATTTGTGTGCTATATTAATTTTAAAATGTTTTCATGTCAAATAGTATGTAGTGAATTGAACTTAAGAATAATGCAAACAGGGAGGGAATGATGAGTATTTTGAACAATTATTTCCTCAGAAGGAAGGAAAGAAAAAAGAAATAAAGGACCAAGGAAAAGATCTTTTAATTATATTTCCCCTTGTCCAGCCAGTTTGCTTGTTATAATGGCACGTTTTAGAATAGCCAAGTAAAACATATAACATGGCCTGAAAGTATATGTGTGTGCGTTTGTGTGTGTATGTGTGTGCATGTGTCTGACAGCACTTTAGAGTCTCTTTTGAATATTGAAAACTTTTGTATTATTTCTAAGTCAATATTTACCAAGGCAAAATATATGTTCTCAATTAAATGAGTCCTACTGTATCTGGACATCTCATTTACAACATCAAAAATTCCAAAATGTGATTTCCAGCATTTGAACTATATACTTCTCACTGGTTCATGTGAGAGGAGCCAGACAGTTTTAGCTCAGTAGTTTCTCCTAAGAAATACTACATATTTCTTACTAAAATTCATGCTTGCCATATCATCAGATCACTGTATAATAATGCAAAGAGACTAAAGAGAGGACACTAATGAAAGGTCAGTTGCTTACAAAACTGTAAGATAGTTACTCTGAAAAGATTCTGTCTGGCTTAGAACATTTGCATGGCCCCATTGAGTCTCATCAGTACACTCTTGAATTTCCCCGATCTTCCCTGCACCTCTGTTGGGTTGTACTGGGAGAGGGCCAACATCCGGCTGCCAGACAAACAGTGCTTTCCATGAACATCCCTCACAACCAGGGAACAGAAAGGAGAAAGCAGAAACATTCTATTTCTTTTAGTCCTAGGTCTGGATTTGATTAGGCCACTGCCTAATTTTTACTAGATCTACCTTAACATAGGGGTAGCTTTGGGCATAAGAATTGATGAGTGCTGAATTTCATTAAATTCCCAGATACTTCAGAGCACTGAAAATCCTAAATAAGTGAAATCCATAAAAAAGTATATTTTAGTTTTCAGAATTCTAATAAATGTATGTACACACACACACACACAGTACAACAATGGATAAAAATGGGTTCTGGCAATAAAGCTCTTGCATTAGTTATAAATATGTAGTTAGGATCCTATCTTAAAATACATTGAATTTGTGCTCTGGGCCAAGATTTACAGGGTTTGTTACCCATTATAGATATTTCCAGAATAGATATTTCCAGAATTTCCATTAGATATTTCCAGAATAGGTCATTCACTCTGCTAAAAGTTTCTCTAGTGTCATTACTCCTTAATTACTGAAGTGGAAATATTTGTCCAATATAATTATCATTTTATAAGCTATTTAATGATGAGTTTTGTCAACCTATCTCAAAGAGAGAAGTGATGCTAAGTAGGTCCATACTCCCCCTTGAAACATCACCCTGTAATCCTATCTCTACTAGACAGGGGAATGGCCTGAGAGAGGTAACAAGGGATTGCAATTAATGAGATCATTAGCTGCATATGACATGTCCTTGTGTGGTTTCCTCTCTCTTTCAAACCTCACAGAAGAGCTAAACTGAAAAGTAAAAAACAGAAAAGATTATGTTGGTGGAAATGTCTGAATTAAGAGGCAGCACTAAACACAGTGGTAGACCAAATATCCAGAGATGGGGAAACAAATCCAGTTCTGAGGACTACCTATCCCAGTTCCCAGGGCTGTTCAGGTCCTTTAGTCATGGAGTACCTTGGTTTCCTGGTTTATAAAATAAGGTTAATATTTGCTGCTTTTTCGCCTCATGGAGACACACATATCCAGATAGATAGAACAATCAGTACTGGATCTAAAAGTATCCAAACAATAAGTTACACTTTATTGTTTCCTATGACAAGCATTTAACCCATGTCATCTTGTTTAATCTTCGCCCAGCCCTATGAAGTTGTTACAATTATTATCTTCATTTCACGGAAAAGGAAAGTGAGTCTTAGATAGACTATGTAACTTGCCCAAGATTGTGAACTTTAATAGGTTCAGACCCAAGACTTGAACCTTAAGGTATATTACCCCAAAGTCAGTGAATGCCATTACCAACTACATCTGTGAGCCAAGCATGAACAAGCCATGTAAATGTGAAGTCTTATTATTCCTACTGCAATACCCTGGAAAATTATTTCAACTTCCCAGTGGATAAATAGATATATGAGAAAAACTATGTCCTTCCCAAGTCAAAACTTAAAAATTTTCCGAATTCATGACTTTTTTTTTTCATGGGTTGTTAGAAACCAGAGTTAAATTAAATTAAATTAAATTGAGAGTGTGTGTTTAAATGTTTAACATTTATTTAAATGAAAATAACTTTAAGGTTTAATTAAATATAATTAAATGGAAAATGTGACTGGCTCAGAATTGTCTACGGTCGGGTATTGTTTTGTAGTGTTTGTAGATCATATCAAAGCCTTCTGTGTTTGCCCCTGAAGTGAAAAAAAAGTAAGAAATGACAAAATGATCAAGAAAGTTTGCCAAGGTGCGAGAGTAGGGAAATAAATAAACTTCTGCAGCAAATGATGAAGGTGGTCCCGGGTTTCTGAAGCCAGACTTAGAAGAGAAGTTCTTTGGTACAGTAGTAAAGGATTGGTGTTGGGGTTGTGATGGTGGAGGAAGAGAAACAGGTTATCCAAGCCCCGTTTGTGCTTAGGTGGTGGGAGGACACTACTTGAGGGCAGATAATATGCTGAGCTGTCTTGCTTTTGTAAGCTTTTAAATTGTGGAGCAATGGATAGAGGCACAGAAAGGGAGGACATTCTAGATTTGTTCAAGCCATGGTGGGTGGAAGGAAAGGACACTACACAGCTTAGAGCAGCACCAAAGAGAGGTTATGGGGCACAGAAGCCAGTTACCGTAAATTGAGCTCCAGCGATGTCACGGAGATGTCATATGGGTGGTCCCCTTCTCGCCCGCTCCCAGCCATGCCAGAGTTTAGCCAGGCAGACCGAGTTCGCCGTTTCTTTTTTTCCTGCTCCTTGCGTTTTCCAGGTTTGCCTTTCTTTTTCTTGCCAGGTGTCTTAAGTGGCTGCTCTTTGTATGTCTCCACCTTGTTGGTTTCCTGAGTTAGGTATCTGCCCTCATCGTCAGACCCGAATCGGACCGGGTGGTTCTTTGTGTTGGGAGCAGGCTTGGAGTTCGGGGACACCTCCGAGGTAGCTCTGATTTCAGCTGTGTGGATTTCTGCGATCAGGTGGTGAAGGAAGAATCGTCGCCGTAAGTCTTGGATAGATTTCCCCTTGTCATGAAGGAGCTGATGTTCAGACACAGCTCTTTTGCTTTAAGAAAAAAACAGCAGGAGAGGAAGAATAGGAGAATATTTTAGTTGTTGGTATAGACCTCAAAGACAAGAGGAAGGGCCTTTGATTATGCAAAGCACAAGCTGGAAGGGCAGCAAGCTTGTGGAGCGGGGAAAAGAGCAGAGAGGGAAGGGAAGTGTGGGCAGTTCAGAGTCTGTAGCCCCAAATCCCATTTATGCCGCTCCCTAGGTCTGTGGCTTTGGTGAGAACATGGTCCCTCTCCATTTAAAAGGCAGGGGTCAGATTCAGAGATTTCTATGCTCTCTTCTCCACTTAAAACATTATGATTCTGTAATTCTCAGCAATGGACAGAAAAAACTGAGCTTCTTTTCATGTTTTTCAGACTTATGTTTGGGAAAATAAATCCAGATGTCCTAGCCGTGAAGTTAAAAGGAGGCTGAATTTACTTGAGTACTCACGTACACACACACACACACACACACACACACACACACATCCCCTATTAAGAAAATAATAATACTGAATCTCAGAGAACAGCAAGCTATAAGAGGAAAGGCAAACAGAAGCTGAAGATGAAGTGAGCAGTAGAGGCTGTCTAGGGAACTACCTAACAGACTGAATTTTAATACGAGGAGTAGAGTACAGGTTACCAAGAGCCTATATTTGAAAGCCAAGTGTCAGAGAGTATGTGTATTTTTCTGTAAAGTAGTGGGTGGTCCCTTTAAAATGGGTCTTTGTGTTTAAATTGAGATCATCCTATTTTTTCCATGCATCAAGTTTTTTTTTAATTTAGAATTTCAGAGGGTATTATCCTTAGTATTAAATTGAGATATTCACTTTTCTACTTGTTCTCTTTGTCTTAAAAAATGTCTCTAGGAACAAGTATGAGGTGACTTTTCTGTTTAAACAACACTCTAATGAAAATGTAGTGGAAGAGAATCAACTAATTTCCCATCAATCCTTTTAGATGGCACCCTGACTCTTGTTTAAATGTCCATCTACATATGCTTATATTATTCTTGTGTATATTATTACCCATATGCAGGGATTGCATACATGAATCCATCATATCATGGCTGCTTCAGCTGTGCCTTACTTTACTCCAGTTTCTGCCACTCTGTAACTCTTTAAAATGGTTCACTGTCAAGCATCTGAGGGTGTTCCACAGGGCTATCTCCCATGTCGTCTTACCTCCCTCTCACACAGTATCTGAGTCCCTTATATGTTTATATTAGTATAACTTCTTTAACTCCTCAGAGAACTATGACAATAAAAATAGCATTAACTTCATTTTATAGATAGGGAAGTTGAGGTTCAGAGAGATTCAATGACCTGCCTTTGTCCACAAAATGAAAACAGACAGAACCAGGGATCCAAAAATCAGGTCCTCTGATTCTGAGACCAAAGATTGCCTTTCAGTGACCTCAATCCTTTCTTCTGTGGAAGCAGAAGTGTATGTTGAGGAAACAAGAAGTGAAGGGCATAGAGTAAAAAGCTTGCAGTGGGAACCATGAAGGACAGTGGGCAAATGGATAGCAATTTATCGGTTTACTTGAAGATCAAGCTTACTTCTCCAACAAGGCCATTTTCATCCCCCCAAATAAGGAACTAGGATTTCTAGAGTTTGGATTATCACTGGGGGAAATTGAGAGATTTCCTAGTCATACTGTGAATCAAAGTAGAATAAGACATGAAAATACAGGCATTATTTCTCTCGACCTTATACCCAGAATACCAGCTTCCTTTTAGTGTTTTAGTGTGTGGACTGACTTTAAGCCATGCAGCTTGTTCAAAAAAGACATGACTTAATGGAAAGGAATTTAACAGGAGCCTGGTTTAAATGAGGCATGAAGGAGTCTCTCTTCCTTTTTGAAGGTGCCACATGTGACTAGATTAAAATTCACTTACTTTATGGCAATAGTTAGTATTCTGGAAACTTTTAATAATATACAAATTTGAGGTTTTGGTACAAATATATTTATACTCTCTAATAACATTCTTGAAGAATAAGTGGGAATTAATTGCATATTTCACAAGTGTTGCAGTTTCGTAAGTATCCTTTAGCAAAATGTCCCATTAAAGTTGTTCTTAACCAGTGATCATTTATAGGACCTGGGGCTTTTCTTTCTTTCTCAGTTCCTGGAAGATAACCACCCGATCTGTATTCCTCTCCAAATGTATAATACAGCCCATCCTAGCTTAGCTCGAAGCCAAAACTTTTAATGGTTGGTCTGTTCTAATCAGGCCACCACTGCTTATGCCCCCTCGGGCTGGCATATATGCCAGTCATCTTGGCCAGTCTGTCAACTGTGAGTCACAGTGCCTTCTTAACCCAAGCACTGCACTTTCCCAGGATGGTTCTCATGAGAAAAGGAGGGGTCAGTCTGTCCTTCTGTTTTATAAAAAGTTTACAAAGATGGCACAAGTCTGTCCAGTTTAAAATAGTGTCTCTCTTGTGAGGTACCAAGTTTCTTTCTGCCTTTAAGGGCAATTGTTAATATAATATTAGAAAACCCAGATTTTCTTAAATGCTAAATCTCACAGATTTTCTTAAGTGCTAAATCTCAAACACAAGGAACAGCTCAAAGACTTCTGCATTTAAAATACTGTGAAGAATGAATTTCTGATTGGGCAACTGCACTGGAAGATCAGGGATATAATACTATCTTTATCGTCAACAAGGAATAAGATCCCTGGAGCATTTTACTTATTTTCAAAACAAGACGTGAACTGACACAAGAGTAAATAACTAGCATGTACAAACTAGATATAAACAGGTGGGGAGCAATGAATCCAAAGTAAGGAGGCTTTCCATTTAGATAATTCTGAAATATTTATGGGATAAATATGGCCTCAATAATAGTCTATTAATCTATACATCCGCAAACATCCCCTAGCCCAGTGGTTCACACGGTGTTTGTTATGATCCTAATATGGTATGTTTATGGTCTTCTTTGATTATTGTAAAAAAATTTTCAGAAATATAGGAGAAATGCTTAAGATAGGTAACTATAAATTCAGTCAAAACATAGCTCTTCTGCTCTAAAGAAAAATCACTCTCAAGGGAGTTTTCAGGGAAGAAGAGAAAATTGAAGGAGCTATTAAGGAACGCAGGGAGCAAAGGGAGTGATGGGACTGGCTCTTCCAACACAGAAAGGAGCAGCAGGCTTGCGCTGAGGCTCAGCTACTAATGAAGGAGTCTGGGTTGGAGGAGAAAAGTTCTGTGGTACATGCACGAGTCAGGGTTCGGGTGTTCGAGTGAAGATGACTCACCACAAGTCCCTTCCAACCCAAATGACTCAGTCAAAAGTTATGCTTTTCATTAAATGGAATAGACCCATTCTGGCTCCCAAGCAAATCAGCCAATTATGTTTTAGGTTCTGAATCTACTGGAATTCCCTCTCTAACTTAAACACAAAGGTTGCTACCTGCTGAAAGTCATGTTCATTGGGACGAGAATGTCTATAGGCCTCACTTTCCAACCTTCAATTTATTCATGCTCTAACCCCATTAGCTAAAATCTTTTGGACTATGACAACTTATAACTGCCTCCTCTGCGTGGCTTATGTAGTGTTATTGTTGTAGTAGTCTAGTAGTCCCCCCACCACTCCTCCAAGTCAGTCCCTAGTTAGGAAAAATATCTAAAGCAATTTCTCTAATACTTGGTGTGAAAAGTAATTGGGGAGTAATATGATTTGATTATATGTTAACATTTCTTTCAAGAAATTAGGTTGATTTAGTGTAATAGTAGACTAATGTTTTGTCTAGCACGCAAAATTTACTATTACTTGGCAGCAATGCAAAAATAATGACTTGTTTTTTAAAACTCCATTTGGCTGTAATAATTTGATGAAACATCTTCATCTACTGATGATTTCAGCCTTCAGAAAAAACCATGGCTGTAATATGATGATCTATTAGCCATTAACTATAAGAATGTTTTGTGGTAGTTTTATAACCATCTGCTGAGTGTGAGTGCTTAACTACAATATTATATTTCACCCACAAACAAAACTATAACAGAGTCTCTGGCTGTTAAATGGTTTCTGATGTGTATTTTGCAAGGTGCAACAAAGAAAGAGTTAAAAATAGCCTTTAGGACTACTTAGCACTATTTTTATGTCATAACTGTGGATTTAATCATGGTCCATTTACTGTTTCCCAAAAGAGAAAACAGGTATTTCTCAAGCAACTGTAAAGAAAAATCTGGCTCTGTTTCAAGACAGTATTTCTTGGCCAGTATTTAAG
The DNA here is from genome assembly GCA_004024625.1 of Mellivora capensis. Taxonomy (NCBI): domain Eukaryota; kingdom Metazoa; phylum Chordata; class Mammalia; order Carnivora; family Mustelidae; genus Mellivora; species Mellivora capensis. The sequence goes on along the minus strand of PISX010010023.1, from coordinate 14,326 downwards.
CGTGCTTTTAAAAATTCACTCTTCATCTATATCTATATATGGACTTTAAATAATTTAATACAAGTCTTAAAAAGAGGAAAATGTCTGAAGACAATTTTCAGAAATACATCAGCAAAATGTTGATTTGAAGAATACAATGCAGCTTTATCTTCAGTACAATGTTCTACACAATTTGCCTTAGGAGATTCGTAATAGATTTTCATTTTGGTGCCAAGGTTCAGACATGTCTAAAGTAATTTCATTTAAGGATTTTCTGCTCTAATAATAATAGACCAAGGGCACATATAAAACAGTTGCCTTTTTTGTACACCCTCGGGAATTTACAAGGAAGCACCATGAACTTGATTGTAAATATTGGATATTGCTATTTTTATTATTAGTGTAAAAGCCCCTTAATTCCTTCTCCAGAGGCAAACTTCTCTCAGTTCTCAATCTTTATGGTTTTCCCATTCTGAACAGAGTCTGCAGCTTAAAGATCACCCAAGGATGGCATTACACACATTAACATACTTCTAGGTCCAACAGATTATTAAGATAGTGTTACTCATCTGCTCTTCCAACTTGCAGTCATACAACATGGTAATATTTCTCTGGTGTGCTTGGATGTATGATTATGTTAAAGTCAAAATTATCCTTAAAAGAACCACCAAATGAGAATGCCAAAATACAAGTTTTCGGTCTACAATACAAATATTTGACTCCAGATTAAAGAACTGTTAGCAATAAGTCCAAGAAAAAACAATTTTCCTCACCTAATATTCATTTTGGAGTCAGGCACTCTGGCGTTCCTGAACTGTATCAATACTAACGTTGGAGTTGTGCCATTGCAAAGTTGTTACTACTTTATTATATAACATGCTTTCATTATGTAATGTGGTTCATTTCATATGCTTAAAATTATGTCATTCATAATAAAGTTAGATGTAAGGCTTCTGCTTTTCACACACAAACTGCCACCCACATTCAGTCTGTAAATCAAACACACACAGACCTGTGTCCCCTGGGCTCCCTCAGCTTCTTCCGAGTTATCCGTCTCCTGTAATCCTCAGAGTTTCAAAACCTTCCCAGGTCCTGGAGGTTTTATAACCTTTTCCTTTCACTACAGACAGATGATCTTTGTCCAGAGGAGATTCTGCGCTCCCTCTTACGGAAACTCATGGAAAATTTGTCTCTTGCCTGTCTCCCCTTGTGGTTCAACCAGTGCTCCCGCCGGGGTTGAAGGCACTGTCTCAGCCTCCGGCAGGTAGCCGGCTCTCCCCGCTTTTTAACTCGGGCAAGGAGCATCAGTGACCGCTGCGAGCCCTCGGCAGCGCCCCAGCCTGGCGGCCTCTCCCACTGGCCCTCCCAGCCCTCACCCGGCGCCCCGAGGAGGACGGGGCACTTACAGCCGGCGGCCGAGCTCCTCCACCGAGCGCCCGCAGGAGGGCACCGAGTAGCTCAGCAGGAACACCGCGACGCTCCACTGCTGAACCAGCCTCCGCAGCATCGTATCTTCTCGCTCTCGGGACCTGCAAGAGTGGAAAGGGGCCCAAAGTGTCAGTCCGGAATCTCCATCTCCCGGGACTACCACGCTCCCCGTTTTAGCTGGCTCTCACTTGGCCTCTACGACACCAAGGGCATCTCCCAAGTTGCAAAGAAAAGAAAAGAGAAGAAAAGAAAAAAAAAAAAAAACTTTCTCTGAAGCCTCTCAGCACTTACTTATTTAGGAATCAGCTACTGCAACGTGTGCTTTTTCCAAAACCACACAGGCAAAAAGGGACCAAAAGGAAAACAAAACAAAACAAAAATCAGAGACGTTCCTCTGCAATGATAACCACAATGAAATGCTTTTATATATGCATCAATGATGAGCAGCGTGTTTACTCGTCTTCCCTATCAATGTCTAATTAATTCTAGCCGGCAGTTCTCCCAGGTTGTGGAGCAGAACTAAGCCCTTCCTAAAAAGAGAAGAAAGTTTCCCTCCTCTGAAGTCAGCTTCTTTGCGAACTAGGCCGTCTTGTTCCAGAGCCACTTGTAGAGACCCACATATATATACATAGCTGTCTGTCTACCTCCTCTGGTGGGCTGGTTGCTTCCGGAAAGTTGATTCCACACACCCTGAGAACAAGTTTCAAGTGCGTGTGTCGTCGATCAGGAGGGCCAGGTGGCAACGAGGGCGGGTTAATAGCGGCGCGGAGGGGAGGCGGCGGCCCAGCGGCAGGGCAGCGGCGGCCCCGCTTCACGGGCGGGGAGGCATGCTGGCCGGGCGGCGCAGGTTGGAGGCGAGTTGAAAGCCTAGCAGAGGAATGTTCACACGCTCCCAGGCAAACCTGCCGGAGAAGTGAGCTAGTCGCAAAGAGGTGGCGCCCTTGGAACGCGCGCGGGGCGAGCAAGGGCGCGGGCGCGCGGGGGGCGGGGGCGGCGACGGCGACGGGCGGCCGGAGCGGGCCCGGTGCGGCCCGAGCTAGCAGAGGGGAGCTCTGAGCTGGAAGTGTACTGCGAGCGGCTGAGCTCCCCGCGCCTCCGGTTCGGCGGCCCCGGCGCTGCCCGGAGGCCCCCCGAGCCCCACCCCAGAGCGCCGGTCCCGCGCGCCATCCCGGGGGCCGGGGGCGTGGGCGGATCTGCCAGTTCCCGCTGGGTCTGACCAGCCCCAGACTGCACGGCGGAGAAGCGCGCTGAGGTCCCCGAGGGCGTGCGGGCGACCCGAAACAGTCACCGCTCCCGGCGCGCGTCGCCCCAGCCGCGCCCGACTGGACGCGCGGCCGCCGAAGCCGCCGGGGGCGAACCGGCAAGGCGGAGGCCGAGGAGTAAGGGGCTGGAGAGCGTGGGCGCCCGGAATCCTCCGCGGGGAGGTCGCGGGCGGTTGGCCCTTGGCTTTAAGGAACACTAAGGCCGCTCGGGAGCTTGGGGAGCGACACGGGAACCCTCCTCGATGGCTCTTTCCGGGGACCCGCTGAGTGGGAAGCATCGCCTAAGGGGGTGGGGAGCGTTCTCTTAGAAGATTAAAAACGGTTTCAGACTTCAGGTCGAGATTGCGTTTCTTGCTCTCTTAGAATAGCTGAGGACATCTGGAGCTGGTCCAAGAAAACCCGCATACGTGATGGAGACCCTCTTTTTAATTGCCGAGGGGGACCGACACTCCTGGGGAGCGCACGCGGCCCCTTCGCCCACCGACTAGAGTCTAACCCACCCTTTCCCGACAACCTACTCTCTCACCCCCACCCCACACCCTCCCCCGCCCAGTCCCCTGTTACATATTCTGGGATGACTCTATCCGTGTCGCTTCAGCCCGCAGATGAAGCGGAACTATCGCTGTACGCGGCTCTGCCTCGGAGAAGAGAAGGGAAAGCAGGGGGTTCTTCCCAAAGCACTGGGCGGGGAAGAAGATTGCTCTGAATTACTGGGCAGTATCATCTAGGAAAGGATTGCAGCGGATGTGAACGCCCGCCCCACGGATTCCTCTATCTTTCTGAAATGAACGCGGGTAGTTGGGAACCATTCAAGGAATGTTTGTCTTCTAGACAGACAACCCCACTGGTACGTTTCAATGCGCTGTGGATTTGGAGATGTGAGGTGATTTAGGGAGCCTGACCTTTTATCAAGTCTGGCTTCCTGTCTGATGCACCACGGATTTTACCGAGGGTGGGTGAAATAGCGCCCTCTCCCTCGCTGGTCTCGGTTCTCTTTCCCCCTCGTTAAGTGCAGAAGGCTAGCAGTTAATATTAGCTCCTTAGTTTGGGTGACAGTCACCCCTTCTCACAAGTCCCTTTCTCCCTCATTTGATTACTCTAAACTCCATACTTAAAAAAACTTGGCTTCCTGCCACTGGGGAAAAAAAAATCTGGGAATTTCCACAATTTCCCTCGTTTAAGAATTTCTGAATGTTAGATCTGTTTGCATGGCATGAAAAGACAAAGTATCAACACTCAGAAATGTCAATCTTTGAACCTCTGACACTTTCTGATTTATAATAAATTCTTTCCAAAAAGAAGCAGGAGCCTTAAAGCAATCATTAGATCTGAAGGGGGAAAATCTGTAAACAAAACAAAACAAAAAAAGTAAATCACAAATGATCTATTTAACACTTGCAAGTTGTTTAATATTAAAATGATAATATTTGCTTCTACAATAAAAAGCCCCAAAGTACTTAGCCAAATTTCAAACTACCCAGGCTTTAAAAAGTCAACCCTCTCCCAATAAAAGTTTAAGACATAGTCAGGTTGAAAATACCAAATCACTTATGCTGTAAATAAATTCGTTATTCTCTCAGAACATTGTAAATTAGAGGCTGCCATCAATAGACTACTTTGACTTATGTTGCTTTTTCTACTAATGAAACAAAATGGACCCCCTCCCTTTCTTTTCCCCACACACTTTTCTGGTGTTAATGGCAAAACATCTATCCAATATTTTTAGAATTTCCTCTCCTCCACAAAAAGAGAAAATATGGACACAGGAAAAATAAATAGTCTTTATATACTTGGACTCCTGAAGCTTCCTAATAATGTATTACTTCACCTTTTCCTTGATTTACAGTCTTCTCTGCTCTTCTGGCCAAATGAAGGGAATCTTCTCAGCGGTCTCTTCCAGAAATAAGTTTTGTTGATGTTCCTCAGAAAACTAAAATTAAGTCTTAAATGAATTAAAAACTTCCTAAGAAGGCTCTTCTGTTCTCACTAAAGGCAATTATTAGAAAGCAGTTACATGTGCTAAGCTGCCCTGTTTATTACCTTGAGTAGAAATTCTCTTCAATATATACTCAGGACCCTGACTTTTAGCCTTTCTGAAAAGGATATTTTCTGACATCATAATCTAGTTCCCAGTATAAGTGACTAACCTCCAGGATAATGCTGAGAACACATGATTACAAATGAGATGACTTCACACTAGCAGGTTTGGGGTTTTTTGTGGGTGGGGGGGGGTGGGGGGGGAGGTTGCTTAGGTGTGGAGTGAGTGCCAATAGAGGCTGAATGCTTGCTTAGGCCTTGCTATCACTTAAATGCACCTTAGCAAATAGGAGGATCTAAAGGCCTGTCCTTAATCTGAAGTATTTCCATGTGAAGACAGGTTAGCATTGTGAGATCGACACCTACACAAATGCCTAGCCCATGAGCAAGCTCCAAACTTCCATCTTCCAGTCCCCAATTGCAGCATTATATGCCAATTTTTTTTTAAAGATTTTATTTTAGACAGAGATCACAAGTAGGCAGAGAGGCAGGCAGAGAGAGAGAGAGAGGAGGAAGCAGGCTCCCCGCTGAGCAGAGAGCCCGATGTGGGGCTCGATCCCAGGACCCTGAGACCATGACCCCAGCCGAAGGCAGAGGCTTTAACCCACTGAGCCACCCAGGTGCCCCTATATGCCAATTTTAAGAAGAGATCTTCTAAACTTTTAAGTACACTTTTACTCCTAAATTCATGTTAAAATAACCCATTGATGGATATCTCCTATTGCAATTAAGTAAAAAACCCTAACATTTATGTTTAGCTTTTTCATCTCTCTTTTTCCTCCTCAGCCCAAACAAGCAAACAAACATACAAACCAAAAAGGTACCTATAGTTCTTTAAACAATGCACCTGGCCTCAGAAATTCCCTTATAACCAATCAACATCCCTTATCTTATTACCAATAACATTTGTCAGTCTGTAGCTCCAAGCTATTTTTCTAAAATCCTATGAAACCAAACAACTGAACTCATTCCTTCTCCTAACTTTTTTTTTGTTTACATAGAGAAGTTTGCAGAATTACCTCAAGTAAAATTATTATTTGATTCTATTAGAATGTGGTCTGAGACTTGAGAGGAGGCCGTTGCCAGCTGACCTCAAGGTAGCAAAAAAGGGGGTGTAATGCATTTAAATTCCAAGTAGGTTTAGGAAAGGGTGTATGATTATTAAATCTGTTCCTAGTTAGGTGATAAGACCCAAACTGAGGCTATCTTCTCCAGGAACAGGGCTGGCTGCTGACATCTGCAGGAACTGCCTCAGGGAGAAATGCCTAGACATGCAACTTGGCTGATGGGATTCTCTTATTGGAAAAGTGAGTTTCACTTGATCCTCACCCTTCCCTATGTTCTGGGCCATGTTCAGCTTTCCCCAAACATGACCAGAAAGTTCAGTAATGAAGCACTTTCCCCCCAAGGCCACGAGCTCATGTGAGCTGAGAAGGTCTTTAGGAAATGGAGGTCTCTAGGGGCCAGTTCTCCAAGGTCAAGTACTTGTGTACCTCCTAAACGTATGACCTTCATAACTCCTCTGAGGAGTCTTCTGGCCAGGGATGGTGCTCCTGTGTGTGTGTGTGTGTGTGTGTGTGTGTGTGTGTGTGTGTGTTGCGCGAGGGGGTGAGGTGGGAGGGTGGGGGGCGGGGAGTGTTAGGAACTGGAGTCCTGATATCCTGGACTGATGCCTGACAGATGCCCTTGGCTGGCCGAGTTCTTGGCTCCTCAAAGTAAGCAACTCTGAACTTGTGTGAGACCACAGGGAGAGTCCTACCTGGCTCAGAAGGCAACCCCTAACCGGCAACTGATCTCGGGTGGGGCGGTGCCACACAGCCTTCCTGGCCGGTTCCCAGCTCCTCTGTGAGTAGAAGAATCACTCTTTCTTAAAGTGTGAGCCCGGCTGTTTGCAAGGCGCTGCCCCCGGGAGTCATTTGGGACCTCGAAAACTGTTTACTTCCCTAATGCCATTCTCTACCCCTGCAAAACACGGCAGCTCTCAGTTTCTCCCCAACGCAGCACCCGAAGGGTGCCCATCCCCTCTGGCATAAAGACATCGAGCACCCTCAGATGGGCGTTGTGTCTCTTTCGCTTTCAGATTGTGGTGATGGTGTCTTCGGGTTCTGCCTGCCCTTCCTGGGACTCTTGTCAGAATTAAGGTCTCTGAAAAGCTAGCATGAAAGCTGCAGGCTCTCTCTCTGGGGTCTCCCGGCTCGGTGGTTGCGCGCCGGACTCAGCGAGGCGAGATGTGTGTCTTCCAGGGAAGCAGTCCCGGGCTTGGCTCCCGGGGATACTAGGCTTACTGGAAAGTTCAGAGGCCTGAGAGCCCCTTGGAAGTCTAGCTATGTTTCCTGAGTTTTGGGGTTTCCTTCCCTGAGAATTTGGATTCCGGATTGTCGCGCAGAATCCGTTTTGTCCCAAGCGGTAGAAATGAGGCCTTCCGCGCCCCGCCCCATCCCGTTGGGTTTTGCGCGTGGTTTCGCTCCCGGGTATACTTCAGAGTCGCCGGCCTAGCCCTCCAGCCCCTCGCCTGAGGGCCCCGCTCCTGGCTACAGGAGAAGGGAAACTTCGGGAACAGTATGACCCGAAGACAGGGTCCGAAGGCGCGAGCGAACTTCCTCCAAGTGGAGCTCACCCCTCCCTTCTCCCTCCCGGTCAATCTATGACTCAAACTTGACATAAGCCCCTGGCAGACGGTGATGATAAATTACCAGTGGGGGTGGGGGAAGAGAAGGGTGGGGGCAGATGTACCCCACCCTTCCACCACCACCCCCTCCCGGGCCCTGTCCCGGTCCAGGTCCGGGTCCCCATGCGGGTGTTCAGGGACGACTCCCTCTTCCCCTACCCCTGGGAGTAGCCCTCTGCCAGCCCGCCTCTCCCGTCCGTACAGCTCCAAGAGCCCCGGGGTCCGTCTGTTTTATTTCATTTAACACGATCCGCACAGCCAAGGCGGGGTGAGGGGCCGCACCGACGAGGAGAGGAAATGAAGGGACGTGGAACAAAGTTCTCTCTGCCAACTCTCACCATCTGATTCTTAGAATCCGGTGGTACCTTAAAGGACTGATGTGAGGGCAAGGAGGGTTATTCTCGAAGCCCGCTCTGTCTATATATAGCTGCTCAGTGGTTGCAGTTGGCGATCGTGGGGGGCGGGGGTGTAGACGGTGGAACACATGGCATCTCTCCAGGGCATAAAAGTCAACCTAGCTGGTGGCTCCTGTGGAGTTTGCGAACAGCGCGGAGCTGGCTTGGGGAAGCCAGTGAGCTGTCCATGGTGGTTAAGAGTTCTTGACTAGCATGTTTGGGCTGTCTTGGTGAGGCCCGGACCCTCCCCCCGGCCCGCTCCCCCCGCCGCCCCCCACCCGGGGCTGTGACACCCTCCGGCCCGAGGCTGTCGGCGACAGAGCCGGTGCGCGCCGGGCACGAGGCTGGATGTGTTCGTTTGCACAACGCCGGGACGCGCTGTCACAGAGGCAGATTTCCAGAGATAGACGCAAACAAACTCTAGAGTCCAAATTGTGGGTTTCCTTTTAGTTCCTTCCGGAAGGTGTCTTCCCCCCGTCAAGCAACATTTAGCCTGATTTGAGAAACGCTGGTCCATCCAGCAGCCTCCTTCCCTTCCCTGTTCTAAGGTTCTATTCTCAAACGAATGAGCGCGATGGTCTTGTTAATGCTTCCCCTATCTGTTAAAAGCATCGATGAGCTGAATGCTGGAGAGTATCCTTATGGGAATGTCCACAAAACCACTTATTGACTGGGGAAACTGCTGCTGGAGATTGTCAGGTGTCTCAGGGCTTTTCTAGGCGTGGTTGGGGCTCTTTGTAAAATATTACTGCTCAGAGGGGTGAGTTCTTTATTATTCACCATAGCCCTGAACCGTGTGATTTTCACTTCTTAATAAAGGAGGAAACAAAGAAATTCCCATGTAATATGCAATATTGTAGGTCCATTTTGCCCAGTTCTTGTGATATATTCTTATGAAGAACTGTTTATGAACTTAATTAAACTCTTGTACGTATTTAAGGCAAAAAAATGTTTTGCCTTCTTAATTGTCACCACATTTTACATTTTTGTCTTTAATTTCTCTTGGCAATTCCCTCCACTTACCTCTATTGGCCATCTATCTCCAACTGAATAACAAATACCTTTAAATACCTTGAAAATCTACAAAATATTATAAACAGTTATAGCTTTTATTTGAATTTTGTGTCTTTATTTATGGGGAGGGCATATCTAACATCCAGTACATATATATATATATATATTTACATATTTCTGTATAAATCAGAAGACATCACATTGAAATACATTGCTTGTTGCTTTTACCATTCTTTCTTTTTTTTAAGATTATTTATTTATTCATTTATTTATTTGACAGAGAGAGGTCACAAGTAGGCAGAGAGGCAGGCAGAGAAAGAGAGGAGGAAGCAGGCTCCTTGCCGAGCAGAGAGCCTGATGCAGGACTCGATCCCAGGGACTCGATCCCAGGACCCCGAGATCATGACCCCCGCCGAAGGCAGAGGCTTTAACCCACTGAGCCATCCAGGCGCCCCCTTTACCCTTCTTTCTTATGGTGGTGCAGTACTTAAAAAAAAGAGATAGAGTGTATGTATTTATAAACAACCTTGAGAATGCCTGATGTAAAATAGAAAGTGTGATGATTCAATAATTTTTCATAGCTTTTCTCTCAGTATCTGGATCTACAAAATAAAAATAGTGAAGAAAAATGGAATCTTTCTATAAGTTCTTCTAAACATTTTCCTGAGTCAGTAAAATTGATATAAAACCTTTACTTTCTCTTTCTTTGACTATTTATAAAAATAAATGAAATAAGACTTAAATGTGTACCCAGTTCCTTGAAAATTATGAAACTGCCATAATAATATTTTAGTATGATTATTTTGTAACTCAGAAGATTAGTTTTGTTCTATTAATTCTTTGATAGTGAAGTTCCCTTATACATCTCTTTACTCTCCTTTCATAGAAAGGAGAAGAAATAAAATGATATAAATAAATTTCATTTTTTTTATCCTTTATCTGTTCATAACTTGAGGTGCTTTTTCCTCCTACCTCCCCTCTATTGATGCCTTAGTATTTTCCTCTGTCCCATGGTGATACCAATTGAGAATTCTCCCTTCAAAGTTTATCTAATTCCCCCCAGTTTCTTTATTTTTTAAAAAATTAGTTTTCCCCAACTGCTCATTTATTTGATTTTTAAGATCTCATTCTTTAATCTGCTGAACTTGATTCATTTTTTAGAGAGGGTTTTAATCGTCCTCACCAGCAGCTCTATTAAAGCTGCTGGACTTCCCCATTCCCCCCTGCCTCCCCTGCCTCCCCCCCCCCACCGCTTTCAACAGTTAAACATTCAATTGATATGATTGTCTATGAGCTAAAAAAGAAAAAAAAAGTCTATCAGTTTCTCCTTTGTGTGCTTACCTTCCCAATGTGCCCAACACTGCTATATGCCCAGAGCTGGTCTTCCGAAGATATCTGTTGGATTGAATTGTAGCTCTTCCTACCTGCACTTTTGAGAAATGAAAGCATAGTTTTAATTATCTTAGATCTGTTTTTCAAAATTCATTTATGAAGTACTTTGATCTGCTATTGGGAACCTTTCATAAAGCATATTCTTTTTAAAATCATGGTGGATTTGGGGGCATCCTGTGTCTCATTCAGTCCCAAAAGTTTCTGTGCTTAAGTTTCAAAAGCTTAGTGCTTGTATTTCATGCTTTTCCTGAAGATATTTTCCCCTTCGTTTCATTTGTGCTTCACTACCCAGAGTCTGTAAATGAGGGGGGGAAGTGTGGACTTTTGATGTATCATAATATACAGAAGTCAATTACTATGTGAGAGTACTTATGTTAAGAAAACTGACCTTAGCAGAATTTTGTTGCACTTTGTTCCTTTAATTCCCATCCTGCTAAACTGTAATTATACATAAAACTGCCAAAGTATTTTTAATGGTTTTAAAAAAAAAGGAAGCTGCTTTTTGTGGAAAGGATTAAAAAATTTTTTTGTCCTATAAACACAGGTCATATTCTTTGTAAAGCTGTTCTTAACAGGCAAAAATGTACATGTCTATAGCAGTTAAATTACTCCTCAAAAGACCTATGATGGCCTTAAATGGATCAGGAACTCAAGTGTGGTTGATATGGTTCCAAAACCCCTCATTTTAAAAGAGTTTCATTGTCGAGGTGCACCAGGATGTTCTTTTAGTTCTATAATACACAGTCTGGGCATCATAGCCACATATTTCCCTCATCTCATTCCAACCCCGGTTTGGTAAAACCAAAGAGACACAGGATCAAGGAGAGTCTGAGGATTTTGCAGGGAAAGGGCTGTGTAAGTACGGTGAGTACAGATCTTTAAGATCTTCCCCAGACTTCTAAACAGTTGAGAAGGTAGCTTGTTTGCTAAGTAGTGCAAAGTGTCTCCAGGTCTATCGCTGGAGCTGCTGACATAATTAATGATTTCATTCAGAGCCTGAAAGAAGGTACTTGTATTCCCTCTGGCATGGGCAGGCCAAGTTCATGTCCAAACTCTAATACCTTGGGTTGATTTTAGCCAACAAGACTGTTGGTCCTCTTGTTGCACACCCAAAACTTGAAAGCCAAATATTATATTAGGCTATGATACTTCCCAGCCTTGAGGAGGTTGACACATCCTAAATATATAAACAGCCACTATTATCTAAAGACAAATTACATGCTGGTGAGAGATTCATTACTCCTAGGTCAAACTGGGAAAAACGAAAAACCATTGAACACCCCCAACAACCACCAAACACACAGCAAACTACTTTAAAAATCAATATTTTCCACTAAACTTTACATGCAAAAAAAATTTCTTGTCCATTTTACACTATGAGGCTAATGGCAATCCTTGAAAATTAATTATGGTACTGAAAAGACTTTAATAACATTTCTGCTAAAAATAAATTGGAGGCAGAGCATTGCCCTGGATTCATGATTGCTTACATCTGGTTTCTATTTCTGTGATTTTCATTTGGTTCTCAGAGAGTTCATTCACAGTCATCACAAGTTTTGTTTCCTGTTCTCCAATGGGAGAACTTGTCCTGATGACCCATGTATTTTTCATCTGAATGCTGCACTTTTCTACATTAGGAGATGTAGAAAGGAAGAATGAAAAATACATCAGGTCTAATCCAAGCAAACCAAAACCTGAAAGCATCTTTCAGCATCTGACTTATCCAGAATTCAGTGGCAAATAACAATGAGGAAATCACTCCATCGCAGACCCTTGTTGAATGAGTTAGGGAAAAAAAAGAGAAAATGGAAGGAAGGAAGAGGAAGAGAAGATGGAAGGAATAGAAGGGAAGGGAAGACTGAAATAAAGAAGGAATTAAAGGAAGGGCTTCTTTATCAGTAAGAATCCGCATGCCCACTCTATCATTCTTCCCATTGCCCATAAGACATGGGAAGGTATTTTTCTTTCTTACCATGTTAACTTTCAGACCTTTTTCAAAGAAGGAGATGAGCTATCCTGGCTGCTGGTTGAAAAATCTCTTAACTCCTTCACATGCTTAGGGAGGGGCAGGATATTATAGGAGCCTTCATACCTGCTGATCTGGACTTGTGTAGACCAATTCAACTCTAGCTTATAATTCTAATATCTTTTTGCACCATCCAGAATATCTCAATTGTTCTCCTCTATGTAAGCAACATCTGCCCCTTTCTTGAGATGATTGTGTAATTCCTACTCCAAAGTCTCAGGAAACCTTCTCTTTTCGCCATGCCATATGATTTTCCTAAATTTCTCTCTTGTTGATGTCCCAGAAATTTAGTCTCCAAAATATCTCAGATGTTATCTACATTCAATAATAATTACAAATATTATTGAGCTCCTATACTTAGGATGGCAAAGACTTCATTTCATTTATAATAGATTGCTGCCCCAACTATGGTGGATAATTTCTAGAACTAAGGCTTGAATTCAGTTTTGTCTGACACTACATTGCCTCTGATATGATGTTGGCTCTGGCTGCTACATCTCATATTCACAAATCGGTTAGCATTGATTTGGCTGATATGACTGGTTAGGCAACTGTGGTCCTCTCCCACCCACCAATATGGGTTTCTCAATGCTGTCTATTTAATTGAAGAGATTGAGGAGAACCCTTCTTTGATCACGGTTATTGAGGCACTAAACATCCTTGCTGAAAACAGACCAAAATAAAAAGAACATCCTTTTTTTTTAATGCTGATTGCCTGATCTTATTACACTGTACAGATAGTCCAAGAATCAATTTTATCTGATGGTTTTATGTCAGCATTTATTGAGATTCTACTTTATGCTAAGTTCTACTCTTGGAACTTTTTTTTTAAGGTTTATTTATTTGAGAGAGAGAAAAAGAGAGCATGTAAGCGGTGGGTGGGTGGTGGGTGGGAGGGTGCTGCGGGGAGAGGACCAGAAGGAGAGGGAGCAGGAGGAAGGAGACTCTGCACTGAGCCTGAGGTGCGGCTCAGGATCCTGAGATCATGACCTGATCTGAAATCAAGAGTCAGACGCTTAACTGACTGAGTCACCCAGGCACCCCTACTCTTGGAATTTTAAAGAAAGCCACATGCATTTGGATTATTGCCCTAATGCCAATGGAAATGCCTTATCAAGACATTCCCCCCCCTTTACTTTCAAAATCACACTTGGACCTTCCCCCTCTGTTTTTGATAAAGGATATAGTGTATTTTGGAAATACACTATATTTTTTAAAAAGTCATGTGAAAAATATGTATGCATGTTTGCGGAAATTGCTATCAAATATACTTTCACTTAAGTTATTGATCACCCACTGTGTCTAAGCCCTGTATTTTAAAAAAGCCATATCTCACGATTCTATTTCTTTCTTTATTGCTTAAGCTACATTCTTTTTACCTTTTTGTTATAAGTTACTTCCAATCTTTTTTGGAAGTAAGCAGATAAAAAAGGAAAATCTAGTATGAGTTTGAGATATAGTGTCAGGGCTATTTTCAGAGAACATCAAGTATTCATTTGTTCATTCAGACCTTCACAAATATTTCTTGAATATCTACTAGGCCAGACATTGTGGTAGGTTCTGGGGTTACACTAATGACATGGGACTTACAGTTTCTGTAGAACTCTGAATCTCTTAATTCTTATTTACTAAATATTTGACTAATATTTTTATAATAAATCTTTAAATTCTGACATAGTAAATATTTTACTCACATTACTTATTGTCTATTTCCTCCCACTGGAATAAATACAAACTCTGCAAAGGCCAACATTTTTTTAAAAAAATTTTATTTTATTTTATTTTATTTTTTTTTTAATTTTTATTTTTTTATAAACAATTTTATATCCCCTGGGGTACATGTCTGTGAATCGCCAGGTTTACACACTTCACAGCACTAACCATAGCACATACCCTCCCCAATGTCCATTACCCCACCCACCTTTTCTGACCCCCTCCCCCCAGCAACCCTCAGTTTGTTTTGTGAGATTAAGAGTCACTTATGGTTTGTCTCCCTCCCAATCCCATCTTGTTTCTTTTCTTCTTTTTCTGCCCCCCTAGTCCCCCATGTTGCATCTCCACTTCCTCATATCAGGGATATCATATGATAGTTGTCTTTCTCTGATTGACTTATTTCACTAAGCAT